>CAUYUJ010020468.1:80000-95632 GCA_963575745.1 Prorocentrum cordatum
AAAACAACCCAAAAAAAAAAAAAAAAAAAAAAAACGTCGGGGGTCTGGGGCCGGCTCGCTCGCGGCTCGGCGGCAGGAAGGAGGGGGGTGGCGCGAAGGGGGCGGCCTTCCACAAAGAGTGGGAGGCGGCTACTCGGATGCCGTCGTGCCTTCGAGGAAGCCCTTCTCTTTTCACATGATGTGAGAAGGGCGACGTCTGTGACGAACGAACAACACACACACCCATACCCATAGGGGGGGTCGTTGGGAGGAGAACTGGCTATGGGTATGGGTGCGGGTTGTGGGACCCTGCGGAACGCTCCCGTTCGAGCGTGGACCCCCATCCGACAACACGCACCCATAGCCCTCTCCGACCCCCCTATGGATATGGGTGTGTGTTGTTGGTTCGTCAGTCTGTGTACGATCCCCACCCTTGACTTCCTCCCAGCGCGCCTTGACGACGCCCTCTTGATTCGGCAAGCCTCTGCTCCAGTGGTCGGTTCGACCTGGAACCGCTGCAACAGTTGCAAGGTGTTGCAACCCACGTACAAGCCACTCGCGAGGTGGTTGCAACCCACGCCATGAGAAGGTCACGACGGCGGCGGTCTGGGCAGGTGGCAGAGAAGGTGGCGGTGGCGAAGGGGGGGGTTCTGCCCCAGGTGGCGCTGTCGCCTAAGGAGACCGGTGTTGGCTTCGCTATGTCGCGCTGCTCTTCGCTATGTCGTGCTGCTCTTCTGGGGCCGCGGCATGCTCAGCGTTTTCTCTCCGCGGCATGCGCAGCGTTTTCTCGCCGCCAGGGGGGGACTTCGGGTTGGGGCCGGCTGGGGGCCCGAGGTGGCCCAGCAGTAGTTCGGGCTAGCGGAGGAGGAGGAGGAGGAGGAGGAGGAGGAGGAGGAGGAGGAGGAGGAGGAGGGGGGGGAGGAGTATGGGAGATGGGGCAGGATGGCGGAGGCGAGGCGATGCAGGCGGAGGAGGAGGAGGAGGAGGAGGAGCAGGAGGAGGGAGAGAAGGAGGCACGCGGAGGGCAGAGGCAGGGATGGGAGGAGGGGGGAGGAGGAGCGGAGACGAGGCGATGCAGGGCACTGTCTTTTCAAGTCGGGGGCCCCACACCACAGGCTGGCCTTCAAAGATCGAAGTGTTCTTCTATCCACACGTGGGAGATCTACGTCCCTGGTGTCAAGTCGGGCATGCCCCTCTACGGGAGGAAGATTCAAAAGCGGCGTGTTAGGAAGAAAAAGTCTGGAGACGATGTGTTTCAACTGTGTGTTTGGTCATGCTCGATTACTCCAGATTTCGTAATAAAGGGAGGGGGGGGTCTCATTTCGGGGGGGTCGCTTCCAGGCCATCTTGGAGGGCCTGGGGGGGTCTGGGGACGATGTTTTGGAGGGTCCAGACCCCCTCCCTTTCATTACGAAATCTGGAGTATGTGTTGACTGTTTTCTGTCTGTCCTCCAGAACCCGCCTGCAGGAGGACGCGCCCGACCCGACCCCAGTGACGCCCTCCCTGGCTCTGCCCCGAGGCCGCGCGCGCTGCAGCCGCGGCGCGCGCGGAGCGGGCGGCGCGGGCAGCGCCGGCCCAGGCCGGCGGCGCGCTCCAACCACACGAGCGGCGGGACGCATCCAGGGCAGGGGCGAGGCGTCCTGGCGTGCCCACATCCATACCTCTAGCCGTCGGCCGCTGTCCCCTGGTTTGAGCCTCCTGGGAGGCTCTCGTCGCCACCGCCGGATTCGCCTCGGAAGCCCGGTCAGAAGGCGCCCCAGGAGAGGTCTGGGGCGCAGCGGTATCGGTACCTTATCGTCTCCACAGAGACTGTTCTGAGAACCTCTTGTGGCTCCCACGACATGCTCTTAGAACAGTTCTGTCTGGGGCCGTCTTGTTTTGTCGCATCGGGCGAATGTTCCAAGAACAGTCCAAGCAGTGGCGAGGCGTCCTGGCTTGCCCAGATGCCCACCACATAATGTTCGAAACACTTGTTCTCGGAGGGCATGAACCTTGGGCGCGGAGATCCGCGCTGGGCCCCTTCCGGCGGCGCCCCCTGCGCCGCCCCTGGCGCGCTCCGCGCGCCAGGGAGGGTGTCCAGCGCAGGTACATGCTTTTTGTCAGTGTTTGTTTCTTTTATGTTCATCGTTTGCACGACATGTTCTTAGAACATGCCTGGCTGAGACCGCATTGCGTTAGCACACTCGGTTTTATGGTCCAGGACCCTCGTGTTGTTGTCAGAGCATGCACACACGCCGGTCGGTGACGGTAGGTATTTCTGGATTCCCAGATCCCAATATGTTTAAAGCGCTTTCCTACTTCAACAATCGATATGCGTTTGCTGTGCTGTTATTCTCTGGAGGAGGGCCTGATCCCAATCTACTTTAACCGCCTTCCTACTTGTATGTGTTTGAATCTGCTTCCTCCGACCAACGCGCAGTGCTATCAGGACATGTCGTGGTAGGCCTCCAGGAATGCCGGGGCGGTTGGCCCCTACGCCACGCATCCCCCCCGCGTTGTTCTTCTTCGATCTGGGCTTCCAGGGCCCGTTCCTTTTGCCTCGCGGTGCCCTCAGAAACGGGCCCGAAGGTGCAGATCAGAGAGGACAAGGCACCGACACCGCTACCAGCCCTTCGTTTTCCTCGTTTGGGGGGGGCATCCTTGGAGGCCCAAGTCGCCCTTGGCTGAAGTCGTCTCGAAATCTTGGTCAGGACGCACCCCGGGTGGGGTGCCCTCGCATCCTTTCCCTTCGGCCCATCCCTGGCCGCTTTCGCTGGCCGCGCCCCGCCCCAAAGCGTCGGCATGGCCCTTCAAGGCCCTTGCATCCTTACCGCGCATCCTTATCATTCGGGTTGATTGTAGCGGTATCGGTACCAATTTGATTTGTTCTACACTTGCGTTTCTCTCTTTGGATATGGGTTTCAGGGGCCCGTTGACGCACCCAAAGGGCCATCAGAAATTGTTGTCGCTTCGCGAATCCCCACCAGCCCATCCAGAAACGATGCCCAGAGGAATTGCCTCGATCAGAGAAGTGGGCAGCACACAGAGGAAGCCATTATGAGACATCTTGGGATATCTTGAGCCATCTTGGAGGTCATTTTGGGCTCTCCCAGACGCTCTTGGAGTCATCTTAATCCGTGCCCCCCCCCAAGAGGCCTCCATGTGGCTAAAACCTGTGTAGAATCAATGATTAGGCATTCTCGCCGAGGCCTCTTGGAGCATCTTGGGTGCATCTGGGGGGGCTCTTGGGGCCTCTTGGGGGTCTCTTGGGGGCCTCCGGGGGGCCTCTTGGGGGCCTCTTGGGGCCATTTTGGGGCCATCTTGGGACCTCTTGGGGCTTCCTGGGCGCTTCTTGGGGCCATCTTGGAGGAGATCGATCAAACAAGAGGGGGGGTTTAATTAGCGTCCCCCCTCGGAAGCCCCTAAAATCGCCTCTTGGACCCCTCTTGGAACGCTCTTGGAGTGCTCTTGGGCGCTCTTGGGGCCGTCTTGGGGCTCTTTTGGGGCTCTCTTGGGGCCCTCTTGGGCCATCTTGGAACCATCTCCAGGCCTCGGATGGCCATCGGAAGCGAAAAGGCGAGAAAGCAAAAATCATTGATTTTCCTTAGGTTTTGGGACGATTTTGGCCTCTTCGGGGCCTCCTTGGGGAGCTGTTTGGCCACTTGGAGTTATCTTGGGGCCGTCTTTGGGCTTCTTGGAACCATCTTAGGAGCCATCTCGAGCGATCTTGCGCTATCTTGAGCCATCTTGGAGCTCATCTTGGGTTCTCTGAGGCGCTCTTGGAGCCGTCTTGGGCCATCTGGGACGCTCTAACTACCCGCGGCCCCCCCCGTCCAGGTCCAGGGGAGGGGGTAGGGGGAGGGGTAAACCCCTCCCCAAGGGGGAAGAGGGAGGGGTGGAAGAGGATCTGCTCTAGACCACCTACGCCCAGAGGGCTGGTGGGATTCGTCCAGGGCGGCCTCGGGGAGGAGGTCGCGAGGTGTTTGGCACTTTCCGGCCTCCAGGACAGTTCGGGATGAGGCACCGGTCTTGGGAGAAGGGGTCGAGACCTCAGGGGGGGGCCACGCGAGAAAAGCATGACGGCGGGGTTCCAGGAAGGCGTTCCGATCCGCGCCCCCGCGCTCCAGTTGGCTTCCGGGGCGTGTGCCCCGGGGATGCGCGGCCGCACGCGTGCGTTCCGCGCGGGGCACCCGCGGAGGGACGCCCCGCAGCCGCGCCCCTCGGCGGCCCCTCGGGCGAGCCCTCGGCGGCCCCTCCGCGGCCCCTCCGGCGGGCCCTCCTCCTCCTCCTCCTCCTCCTCCTCCTCCTCCTCCTCCTCCTCCTCCTCCTCCTCCTCCTCCTCCTCCTCCTCCTCCTCCTCCTCCTGGTCCCCGGCGGACCCATCGGCGGCTCTCTCCGACGGCCCGCCCGGCGGCCCTTCGGCGGCGCCTCCGGCGGTCCCCGCTCGGCGCCCTCTGGCGGCCCCTCGGCGGCGGCGCGGCGTTGCAGTCTCAGGTCGGGCGTGCCCCTCTACGCGAGGAATGTTCAAAGATGGGCATAAGATAGTCTGGGGGCGATGCCTCTATTATTTCTGATTGCTCTTCAACATGTTCTGACTATAGTGTAACGTGTCTTCTAACATCCGCCTGGAGGAGGACATGCCCGACCTAGTTTATTGTGGTCGCCGCAGGTGGCGGCGACGGCACCTGCGCCTCGAAAGTATTCGGGCGGCTTCCTCGAGGCTCTCGTCGGTTCGCGGCCGGACGGTGTCCTCAAGAAGCAGGCTGGGGCCCCCTCGTCGCCTTCGGCCGGGCGCGGCTCGAAAGAAGCGGCCACGACGCCAGACATGGCTCGCGTCGTGGGCAGAACACAGCGGAGGCTACTTAGCACTGTTCGGCCCCCAGGGGGCCATCGCCGAGCCCCGGGGACGGCAACAAAAGCGGCCCAGGATGATCGGGCCGGGCGAAAGGGGGGGATTGGGAAAGGGGGGGTTACGAAATTTGCTGCATGCAGCTGGTTTCGGCCTCACCGAGGGGCCCATTCCTCGATACATGGCCGCCTCCGGCGCCGGGAGGCGCCGGGAAAATCAGCTCCGTGAGCTGATTCTCAATCCCCCCCTTTGCTATCCCCCCCTTTTGCCCGACCCGAGATGAGCAACGGGTCCTGGGGGAGGGATCGGAAGCTCCAGGGACCCCGTCTTGAAAAGTCTGGGCCTCGGATGCCTTCACGAGCTGGCACAACGGGTCCCTGGGTGCGCGCTGCCTCGGAGGGCGGTCCCCGCTCGGAGGGGAGCCCCCCGCGGGGGTTCCGACAGGGCGCACTCACGCCTGCACCGCCGTCATCTCCATGCCCTTGCCCATTTCTCCTCCTTTTACCATTTAAATCGGGCCTGTCCCTCTACAGGAGGAATCTTCAGAAATAGGCCAAAACATAGTCTGGGGACGATGTGTTACCATTGTTTGGTTGTTTGTGCATTGTCTGGGGATGTGTATTTGTCGCGCCAATCCGCCTGTAGGGGGACATGCCCGACCTAACTTTACGAGCTTGGAACACACCCCTATCCCCACGATTGGCATCACCTCATCTCGGTGCCAATCTTGAGGACTCCCTCAGCTCAGTTTCTGAGGGCGCGCCCCTGAGACTGGCATCGCCCTCGGGAGCGTCAGCCTTGGGGGTGGGGATCGGTTTCAGGCTGGGTATCCTTTGGGCTTGAGCGTGGGCTACTCTCTCGTCCTGGTCTGGGGCCGCATCCCAGAGGGAAGGCCGGCGGCGCGCAGGAGGGAGCGGGAGGGCGCTTTCGAGGAAGGGCAAGGGGAGGGCAGGGCTTGACCTAAGCGGTGTTTGGGCCATCTCGTGGGCCGTTTTGTTTCTCGTGCTGTTGTGCACTCCAGGCGAAGCGAAGGCAACAGGAGGAGCGAAAACCAAAACGAAGACGAAAAACACCGTTCAGGTTCAGCCCTGGAGAAGGGCTCTTGGAAGCCCTCCTGCCCTCCGAGCTCCAAGATCGCACGCGTCGCTGCTCCCCCGATCCCCCGACGTTTCCACGGAGAAACGAGGCCGCTCAGAGCAAAAGGGAGAAACCCTGGGATACACCCCAGGGGGGCTATTCGAACGCACCCCGTGATCGAGGCCGGACGCCCCCATCGAGAACCCCACGATGGCCTGGGGCAGGGGTCGACTTGTCCCCTGCTGCAAGAGAGTCCCTCTCTGATGCGAAGGATTGCAAAAACAAACCGAAGGATTGCAAAAAAACCCAGGATTGCAATAAAACCACGGATTGCAAAAAAACCCTTCGGTTTTTGTTGGACGAAGGATTGCAAAAAACCCTTCGGTTTTTGTTGGACGCGGGGCAGCTCGTCTGTGTTTTTGCTGGTTGTCTCCGGGCGGTGCTGGCTTACACGGCCTGCCCACCACCGTTGCGTGACGCTTCGTGCCCGGGCTCCGCCGCAAACGTGTAGGCACGGACACCTGGCAACGGATTGTTCCTGAGGCCTCAGGCTTCAGGGGGAATGTTCAAAAACAGTTCAAAAAGAATCTGGGGACGACCTGTTGACTGGTGGTGAGCATTTGCTTTTAGGATTTTGATGGTATTTTCAATTTGTCGCCCGAAACCTCCCTGTAGGGGGGACAGGCCCGACCCAACCTCAGGGGGGAGGGTGGCGGTGTATAAATCACCACCGGGAGCCGGCGCTTTTCTGCGTCGCCGCCCTTCGAAGGCACATGCAGGTTTCGTCGGAGGGTGCCTGCGCACGGCCGGACCGAGGTACAAGATCGAGGAGTCGGCGCGGGGAGGGTACCCCAGTGTTTTCCGCGGGTCTTGCATGTTCATGTGCGTCCTGGGGAAGGGCACTCTCGAAGGTTCTTCTGCTTGGGAGGCGGGGGGGCTCATGTTCTTGAAGGATGTGTTTCTATCTTTGGTCCGGTTGTGTACCCAGACCCCCGACGTCGCAATTTTTTCATAACATCGACCCCCAGAGAGGTCTGGACCCTTTCCCTTTCCCCGGGACCGGTTCTTCATCCTGAATATTTTGTTTGACGCCCCGAGGCCCGGGAAGGGCCCCTGGAGGCCGAAGATACCGAAAAACAGCGTCGCCGTGTTTCTGCTCACCGCGCGAGGCGTACAGTGGGGGCGCGCATCAAAAGAAACCATCTGCTTTTCGTCCGGGCATCCCGGGTGTCTTCGCTCCTCGCGCTGCGCGGTGGCTTCCCGCAGCCGCTGAAGGAGCTGCTGCGTTCAGGGTGCTCCAGGTTTCCCCTCAGGTGCACTTCGCGCGCGGGTTCTCAGGGTTGGGCTTCTTCCCAGACCCCCGACGTCATGATTTTTTCATGACGCGACCCCCAGAGGTCTGAACCCATTCCCCGGGACCGGTTTCTCATCCCGAGTCGTTTTTTGACGGTCCTGAGGGCCGGTAAGGGCCCCCGGAGGCCGAAGATAGCGAAAAACCTCCCGTCGTGATTTTTTCATGACACGAGGGGGTCTGGGTTGCGAGGGTCTCCTGCGGCCGCGCCCGCACGAATCAGGAGGGGAAGAAACACACAGACACAATTCATCGTCGATCCCCAGGAAATATGGGAAAATATGGGAAGTGGTGGGGAAGACAAAAACTCCGAAAATATGGGAACATATGGGGAATATCTTTAGTTGTGTGTATTTATTTGTGTGTTTGTGGGCCTCTTCAACGAAGGCCCCCCGTGGCGGTGCGGGCAGGCCCACCCCTCGCCCAGGCCCTCCGCGAGCCGCCCGCCGGCCAGCGGAGCCACGAGCCGACGGCGCCGGCCAGCCAGGAGCTCCTCGACGCCGTGGCGCGGCTGCTCGGGTCGGCCAGCGCCCACCGGGCGGGGGTGCCACCGAAGGTCGCAGGTCGGGGGAGAAAAAGATACGGATACGTGTTGTCCCCCTTCGTTTTCGGCCTTTCCTGGTCCTCCTGGGGAATCCTCGTTGTCACCGCTGGATTCGCTTCGAAATTCTGGTCAGAACGCACCCCAAGAGAGGTCCGGGGACAACACGTATCCGTATCTTTCCGCCCCCCAAGCCTCGGGTCGGCCAGCGCCCACCGGGCGGGGGTGCCGCCGAAGGTCGCAGGCCCAGACCCCCTCGAGTCATGCAGAAATCACGACGCGAGGTTTTTCGCCATCTTCGGCCTCCGGGGGCCCTTACTGGCCTCCCAGGACCGTCAAAGAACGACTCGGGATGAGAAGCCGGTCCTGGGGAATGGGTCCAGACCTCTGGGGGTCGCGTCATGAAAAAATCATGACGTCGGGGGTCTGGGGGAGGAGAGTCACTCAAGCAGCGGCGAGGCGTCCTGGCTCGCCTATATAGTCCTACCAGACAATGTTCTGAGAGAACCTCTTTTGTGGTTTCCAGGACATGTTCTTGGAACAGTATGGCGGAGTCTGTCTTATTTTAGCACATCGGGAGTAGGTTCAAAGAACATTCTTTTTGGTTCTTAGGACATTTTTGGGTGCTACGAGCATTTCATGGTAGGACTATGGGAATGCCGGGACGGTCGGTCCCTGCTCAAGTCACATCTGCGCGAACGACATGGGTACGGAAAGAATGGGTACAGTGCCCAACAGCAGTTCCTGCTCATTCTGAACAGGACTCGCTGTCCGCGCCGCCGCGGCCTGTGTCCATTCGAGACAGGAGGCCGCCTGCCCAACAACGGCCGCGGTTGATTTGGGACAACATTTGTTGTTGGGCATTGTACCCATTCTTCCCGTGCCCATTTCGGGCGTCCAAATCACAGGTCGGCCGCGAGCGAGGGGGGGAAGTGAGAAGGAGAAGGCTTTCTTAGAGGGCGGCGGGTCTTCTTAGAAGCCCTCGCGCCTTCTGGGAAGCTGTTGTTCCGTCTTCGGGGGAGGTTTAGAAAACTTCTCGGAAGGCCCGGGGACTTCGGAATTTTCTGAGAAGGCTTTCTCCTTCTCATTTCCCTCCCTCGCTCGCCGCCCAACAGGGGCCGAGCACAACGCTGTTTGGCTAGGTGGTGGCCCTTGTTTTGTGTTTCGGTCCGTTGTTCGTTGGTGCTCCGCCGTGGTTCGTGTCGGAGTCGGCTTCGTTTGGCGCTGGTTTCGTTCTGAGCGTTCGTTTTGATCGTTCGGTCTCGTTTCGCGTTTCGTTCTAAACTCCAACTCGTTTTAAGCACAGTTGTCTTCGGTCGCTGAAGGAGAGGAGGGTGCCGATGCCGCTGGCCCTTTCCCTTTATCTTGATGAACACAAGAACGGCACAAGCAGAAATGTTGTGGGGTCCGCGCGGATTTCTTGGATCGGCTCTGGGCTCCATTGGCGGTGCCTCTTGCGCCGCCCCCTGGCGCGCTCCGCGCGCCAGAGAGGAGTTCAGATCCAAGGATCCCGCGCGGACCGTCGAACATTCATGCTTGTGCAGTTCGGTGTGTCCCTTTGCTATCGTGCCCCCATGTCTGGGCCTCCTGGGAGGCCCTCGTCGCCACCGCTGGATATGCGCTTCGAAATTATGGTTCTGGCGCACCCCGGGAGGGGTGCCAGGGTAGCGGTATCGATACTTGTTCAACGAGTATCGATACCGCCCAGTCCGCCATGGGGGCGTTTTCGTCCAGGCCGGGCCTGTCGGGCCGGGCCGGTCGGTCTCTGGTGGCGCGAGACCGGTCGGTCCAGTCTCGGGCCCCGGGCCGGTCGGTTCTCGGGCTGGCCCTGGACCGAGGCGAGGCCTGTTGTTCTTGCATCGCTCGGACGTGTGCATTTTTCCTTCGGCGAGGACCATCGAGGAGCATCCTTGATCATGTGGCGAAAAAACCACGCACGAAACCGAAAACAAAACACAGGACATGGACGTCCGAGCGATGGCCAGAGTTGGTTTCCCCAGAAGGGGGCGAAGCAGCGCCCGCTGGACTCCGACGTGCCCAGCTTCGACCGCTGCTGGTCCCTGGGCTCCACCGACGGCGGCTCGGGCTCGTCCGTGGGCTGGGACGGCGCCTCGCCGACGCAGACCGAGGACCAGCTGCCCGCCGTGGGCCTCTGCGCCTGACCGGGGCTGCGGTGCGGCGCACACCGTGGCGAACTGACTGCGGCGAAGTCGGGCCTGTCCCCCTACAGGGGAGAGCTTCGACGGAAAATTTAGAAAATACACCAAAGATAGTCCAAAAATAGTCCGTGGACGATTGGCTGGGCATTTGTTTAACCTTTTTGGGGCATTTTGGGAGGTATGTTGTATATTTCCTCGAAAATCCCCCTGTAGGGGGACACGCCCGACTTAAGACTACGGCAAGTTCGCGCTGCGCTGACGCGGCGACGACCTGAGCGCGGGCGTGCAGCGTTGAGCGCCGCCAGCGGCCTGGAGCCGGCCGACATCGAACGACCTTGGGTGTCGGAGCGCCGCGGGCGGCCGCTTCAAGGTTGAACGGTCCACGTGGTTTCAGAAGCCAACGCCCGCGTCATCGCGGCGTGAACCAACCGTGAGGTAGGGACGCCACCGCGAACCCAGGGTGCAGCAATCATTCCACATACAATCCGAAGAAGCAGCAAAAAACATAGCAGAACTGCAAACCTTCGGAAGCCTGCGCGGGTTTCGTGGGTCTGCGCCAGGCACTCCCGCCCCCCTCCGCTGGCGCGCGGAGTGCCACCAGCATCAGCGGCGCCGACCCAAGAGAGCTTCACGGACCCCCAGAAGTTGATGCTTGTGTGCTTTGCTGTTACTTCGACACCAGGTGCAGAATTCATTCGGCCTGTGTTGGTGGAGATACTGGTGCAGCCGCACTGAGTCTGTCACGTAGCGACCTTGCGGCTGCCGAATTCAGCGCACCCTTGTCTTCCCCACCTTGCGCTCGTAGACCCGGCGCCGAGTACTGCATGCAATGTTTAGATGTTCGTTGCTGGGGACCTTCCCGGGGCCCACCTGGCGGATCTGGTAGACACTGGTTTATTTCCAGTTCGTTTCCAGATCGATTCAAGGTCGATTCAGCTTCGACTCAAGGTCGACTTGGATCGACTGACGTTCGACGCAGCTTCGGCGCATGAGTGGAGCGAGAGGCTCCAGGAAGGTCCACAGAATGAGAATCTAACACTGCTTCCTACTGCCAGCTCGGGCAGCCTCGCGCGTCGTCGCAAGCCCAGGCAGGCGGCAGTTTGGAACTTTTCCTGCAGCGCAGCAGCAACCTCTTGTCGCTACCTGTAGTTCGGAACTGGCTGGGGGTCTGAGGTGGCCCAGCATGGGTTCTAGCGAGCAGGAGAAGGGAGGTCCGAGGTCTTGGGTTCGAGAAGTGTTTTTTGCCTTTCGCCCTCTGGGGGCCAGTTTCGGGCCCTGTGGCCGCCCAAGACGGATCTGGGGTGAAGATTTGCACCAGGTGGACCGACCTTGGGCAGATTCAGCTCATTCTCCCTCCCCCCTTCACCGATGTTCTCGGCGCCCGTACGACTCTGACCTCCCAGCCGCCTCTAACCTTAGGTCGGGCCTGTCCCCCTACAGGGGGATTTTGGGCGAAAATCCAAAGTACTCCAAACATAGACCAAAAATGTTCAAAGACAGTCAAAAAATCGTCCCCAGACTGTTGTTTGGCTATTTGTGAATACTCCCTCCCGTAGAGGGACACGCCCGACGTAAGTCCAACCTCGAGTCGAAGATCTCAGGCTCTCTCGGGCTCGCAGAGGGCCCGGGCGCCAGTTCGCACGTAGTGGGCGTCGTCGAGGAGCTCGAATGGATACCGGAGAAGAAAGAGCGACGTAGGCACGAACTCTCGGAGGTCCGCGCAGAGTCCCGGCCGCGCGCGGAGGAGGGTGGGGGGAGGGGCGGAGGGCTTCTTGGAAGCACCCCTGGTTCTTAGAAGGCGCGGGCCTTATTTGTGAATGTAAGGCCGGCGCCTTCTAAGAGGCAGCCTCCCTCTCAGAAGCCCTGCCCCCTCCCTCCACCCTCTCGTGCGCGCCGCCAGGCTGGGCCCCGTGGCGACGGCTCTGCCGCGTGGACACTGCGAAAGTGCATGCCTGTGGCGTTGTTTCTTCTTCGGCGATTGGCCATTGGTTCCAACTTTTTCCACGCCCAGAGTGCCGAGAGTCGACCTGAAACATGTCGACACCCTCGATGCTGTTGTAGTCAGTGCTGAAATACGGCCTGGAACATGGTTTCGACAGGCACCTCTAAGGATCCCATCTTCAAGTTCTAGATCAGCGACATCTTCGGCACCAGTTAGGTAGCCCCGAACGGCTTGGCGGCATAGCAAAGCCAAGGTTCTTCTGTCTTGTTCAAGGCAGCATGTACAGAGTATGCATGAGCGCATGCATTCATGAATGCAGACTTCGGAGCGGTATATTTAGGGATGTTGGGTCCTGCCCTTCGATTTTCGCGGGTGTTTACAGCAATCATCTGACCATCTTCCTCCAAAGGGCTAGAGCCGACTGGCAAGCCAGAATTCGGCGTTGCATCTGTTAAGTTCGTCCGATCGGAGCGCCAGACTCGTTTGTTGCAGGCACTGCACTCGAACACGCACCAAGCGGTGTGGTTCCCTTCTGCTTGCGTGCGTGGTGCATTACCTTGCGCAGGGTTGAGCACATCTCCAGGAGCAATTCGCGCGGATCGCGCATTTTTTACAGCGCCCAGACCTGCACGTCGTCATCCACACGCCAGGGGAAACAGAAAGGGTACGCCCCCCTTTGCCTGCCACCTCGGAGACCAGAGCGGCACAGAGATCCTCGGCATCTCGGAGGCTCGCCGCTCTCGCGCCCCACACTCGGCATATGAGGAGAGGTGCCGCAGGCGGAGGGGGGCTGCTTGGGGGGCGGAGCAGGCGGGGACAAGGGCTGAGACGAGAGGGGCTGCCTCGGCAGCTGCGGGAGCCCCGAGAGCCCCAGAGCGCCGACGTCCTCTCGGGGGGGGAGGGGTCCTGCGAGGAGGCCTCGGGCGGCGCGAGCAGGCAGCCCCCCCCCCCCCCCCAGGGGATGCCTGGCTGGCCTCGGCAGCGCCCCATAGGAGCACCGCCGAGGGCGGCGCCGGCATGCCGCGACCGCGCCTGCCCTGCCCGGCTGGCCCTCCGTCGCCGCCCTCCGCGGAGGATAGGTCGGCTCCTCGGCCCCCCTTGGCGGGCGTGGAGGGGCCGCGCCTCGGGCGCTCCTCCTCCTCCCCCTCCTCCTCCTCCTCCTCCTCCTCCTCCTCCTCCTCCTCCTCCTCCTCCTCCGCCTCCTCCTCCTCCTCCTCTAGCCTCGGCGGGCGGGAGGGGCCGCGCCGCGGGCGCTCCCGGCACGGGCGCCCCACGCGGTGCTCTGCTCGATCCGTGGGCCCGAGGTGGACGACGACGACGACGACGACGACGACGACGACGACGACGACGACGACGACGACGACGACGAGGACGACGAGGACGACGACGGCGATTTTTTTTTTGGGCTAGATGCAGCTGCCCTGCTAGCCTCCAGCGCCTGAGCACTAGGTCTAACAGACAGGAAGAGGATGGCCCCACTAGGGGTCCAGACACTCTGGCCTCTGGCCCCACTCCTTTGTTCCTCATACGGGGGGGGCAGCCTCTTCCGAACTCCCATTATAGCAGTGTGCTGGGCCTCAGTGAGGGAGAAACGTCCAAACCGAACGCACTCGCACTCCTGAGTCAGGAGCTTGGGGGTACCCTCGGCGTACCTCCCACAGACTCCACAGAAAACAAAACCGCCCTTCTGCCAGAGAGAGTGGGAGCCGTGAAGAGGGTGGCCTCTCTAACCCTGCCCCTCAAACCGAGCGGGGGGGTCGGGCCAGCCCATAAACGGAAAAACTGCTTATCAAAGGGAGGTAAAGATTCAAACCCTCGGGGAAGGCGAACCGCCACGCGAGGGGGCACCACAGGCAGAGAGGCAAGGGAACTTGAAAGAGCCAAGCACGCAGTGCGTAGCCTGGACAGGACACAGCTCTGCGTCCGAAAAACAAGTCTGCCACACCGCGAGCAGCTCCAACCCCGAGGGAAATCACGCCAGACATGGTTGGAGCTGCTCTTCGCCTTGCCGATTGCCTCCACGCGCCTTTGAGCCCGAGGTAGGCGCGGTGGGACCACCTGCCTCTCTGGATCCTTTGGCACAGCAGCGGCAGCAATGGCAAGAGAGGCGTTACGACACAAGATAGCTTCGGCCTCCTTGAGGAAAGTGCACGCACGATCGGCAACCGAAGAGGGCACTTGGGCGCGCGCGGCTCGAGCATCCGCAAGGCCGTCCGCCACCGCGTTCAGGTAAACGCCTCCCGATTGGACTGAGGCGCCGAAACGCGCCAGCCTGCCCCCATCCTCGGCCAGGTGGGAGGGCACATGAGAGAGGATAAGCGGGGCAGGCCTGGCTTCAGCGAGCCTCCAGAATTCATACCAAAGGCCGGCATTCTCGAGCTTGGCACAATGATGCCTACCACGGGCGTGGGCTCTAACATGATTTATGCGGTCCGAGAGAATAGTGAGTTCTTCCTCCTGGCGGACAGCCCTCAGCACTTCGATGAGACCCAAAAGCTCGGCCCGAGGGACCGTCTGCTTTGGGCTGTCCACCAGGCCCGTGCATCCCGAGTCCCAAGAGAGGGGGCTCAGGGAGGCCAAACGGGCAAAACCCCAGGCCACCCTACGGAGCAGGGGTTGCTTCCCGTGCTGGCCCCCCGATCCGTCAGCGGCGTACGTGCCACCAGGGAGGGGCCAGGCCTGGACTCGGATCCATTCAAGGTTGCGGCCCTCAGGAGGGGGAGGGAGCTCAAGCCAGGGTAGGGGGATCAGGCCCCTGATCCAGTAAATTGAGGCCTGGCCGACCTCCTGCAGAGCCTGTCTAGAAAGGTGATTCGTCTCAACCACAAAGCTGGACGGAGGCTCGGCCCCTACCCTCGCAGCCCACTCCTGAGAGAAAAAGTTACACGGACATCCCCAAAACTTGTGCACATTGGTTTCAGGAGCACGCTTGCAGCGCTGACAACAGCCATCAGTCCTAAAACCTGCCGAGAAACGTCGGGACTCCGTTCAATATCCCCCACAGGCAACAAGACGGACCATACTGGCAAGAGCTGGTTGGTCACTCTTTTCCAGCCTCTCGGCGAGAGATGCCACATGCTGGTGCCAAACCCCGCCCTCACCACCCGTCCCGTCCATATGCTTGGAGGCTTGGACCCAGGCGCGCTCCTCTATGGTGGACTCTAGGGCATCCAAGAGCCTTGTCGGAGGCGCAGCGCCCTGGTCGATCAGCTCCCACTTGAAACGGTCTGGGCCTCCAGGCTCCACAAGAGAATCCAGGGTGGGGCATTCCCACCCCAGAGAAGCCAGAGACGCCTGGTAAGCCCCCAGGGGCCCTCGGACCCACGTCCAGCCCTTGCCGACGCGGGGGAGGGGCTCATTCCGACGCTCCCGCATACGCTCGGCGAGGCTTGGGTTCGAGAAAACGCGGGAAAACCAGTAGCCGATCAGCTCGCGAATATACTGACTCCACGGGCCCCGCCCAGCCCCGAACGACACCCTGATGGCAGTGGTCGCACACGAGCCACGCTGGGGGCACTTGCTGCCCAAGCGGGCTCGACCCCTGAGCTGCCTCAGGGCGTGTGTGTGTGTGTGTGTGTGTGTGTGTGTGTGTGTGTGTGTGTGTGTGTGTGTGTGTGTGTGTGTGTGTGTGTGTGTGTGTGTGTGTGTGTGCGTGTGTGTGTGTGTGTGTGTGTGTGTGTGTGTGTGTGTGTGTGTGTTGTGTGTTGTGTGTGTTGTGTGTGTGTGTGTGTGTGTGTGTGTGTGTGTGTGGTGT
>CAUYUJ010020468.1:95732-156376 GCA_963575745.1 Prorocentrum cordatum
CGGTCCCACCCAGATCAGATTGAGATTTCGCCTTTTGCGTCGCATTTTTTGTTCAATGACATGTTTTCTGTGTCTTCGATGTCCCCCCTTCCGAGGCGCTGCAGTATCAGTATCATGCCCTTCATTTTCCGTCTTCGTCCTACATCTCCCGCGCCACATTGTTCCTCGTGGAGTTCCGTCAAAATCTGTCACATGCCCCATGTGCGCGGGAAACCGTGCATGATGTACAGGTTGTTCACCCCGCCACATCCCCATACGTAATTAGTTGTTCTGGCTGGGCCGTAGGTACTAGCACATGTTGCAGGTGGGTTGGGTACGTGCCTGGGCAAGTTTCCGTGTATGTCCTCGGGAGGTATCCCCAAGTTTAGGTTCCCAGGCGTTTCCAGAGCAGAAGGAGGAGGAGGAGGACGACGACGAATCGTCATCAACATCATCAGCATCAGCCTCGTCATCGTCGTCACCACCACAACCATCATCACACACCACCGTCACCATCATCACAAACACCATCTGCAGCCGACTCGACTCAAAGAACACCCTCTCTGTGCCTCTCTTTCGATCTGCGCCGCCCCGACCGGCCGCAAGCTGCGATGAACCCCGCCGGCCCCGACACGCCTGGCAAGGCTTCGGGCTGCGCACAGACAGCCCACCCCAGGGAGTCCTCGGCCAGGCGGAAGTCGGCCAGCGGAACTCGACCAGGCGGAACTCGGCCCGGGCCGAACTCAGCTTGGCCGAGTGCAGCCTTGCCGAGGTCAGACGGCCGAGCTGCTGTTCCTGACCAAGCTTAGTTGCTGCCACTCGGAGGGCCTCTCGTGGCCAGCCAGCTGGGACTGCTCGGGGGGCCTGCTGAGGCCACCCAGGACTGCCTGGAGGGGCTGCCTGTGCGCAGCCCGAAGCCGTGCCAGACCTGCCGCCGGGCGCCGAGCCGCTGGACCCGGCGTACCAGCTGCTGCTGCAGAAGTCCCCCTCCTCGAAGAAGAAAAAGCGCCATGAACATACAAACTTTTGGCGCTCCGCGCGGATTGCTTGGCTCGGCGCTGGGCCCTCCCAGGGGCGCCTCCAGCGCCGCCCTTGGCGCGCTCCGCGCGCCATGGAGGGGGCTCCCGCGCAGATGCGAGAAATCCGCGCGGGGCGCCACAAGTTTATGTTTGGCGTGTTTTTTTGTCTTCTACCTCCGCGCGCGGCCCGTGCTCGGCGGGCGCGTCCACCGACGGCCCCGGCAGCTCCTGCAGGTCGAGCGACTCGGAGGCCACGGAGGCCCCGGCGAGGCCCGCCGGGCTGGGCGCCTCGCGGGCGCCGCGCGGGAGGCCAGCGAGGGGCGAGTTGCGGCTGCTCTGCAACGTGAGGGTCCAGGGTGCAGACAGCGGACTCCAGCTCGAGAGCCAACAATCTCCTCCTCGGTCTCCTCCTCCTCCTCCTCCTCCTCCTCCTCCTGTCTTCCTCCTCCTGTCTTCCTCCTCCTCCTCCTCCTCCTCCTCCTCCTCCTCCTCCTCCTCCTCCTCCTCCTCCTCTCCTTCTCCTTCTAGATATAACTCCTCCCTATCGCACCCCGAGGCCAGTTTTTAGGGCGGGCCGGGCGTTTCGCCGGGGACTTCCTCACCACTTATGATTCTGAAGCTTAAAAAGTGGCAACAGCTTCACGGATGGAGGGCCAGTGATTTTCGAAATGTGGCTCTCGCCTTAGCGCCGCGCACATTCGTTTGAAAGAATTGCAAGAGCCTCACGGATTGAGGGCGGGTGGTTTCCAAAATGTGGTTCTCGCCTTAGCGCCGCGCACATTCGTTCTAGCAATGTACAGGAGCTTCACGGATTAAGGGCGGGTGGTTTTCAAAATGTGGTTCTTGCTTGAGCGCCGCGCACATTCGTTTTAAAAATTGCAAGAGTTTCACGGATTGAGGGCGGGTGGTTTTCAAAATGTTGTTCTCGCTTGAGCGTCGCGCACAGTCGTTTAAAAAGATTGCAAGAGCTTCACGGGTTGAGGGCGGGTAGTTTTAAAAATGTGGCTTTCGCCTTCGCGCCGCGCACATTCGTTTCTAAAAATTGCAAGAGCTTCACGGACTGAGGGCGGGTGGTTTTCAAAGTTTGGTTCTGGCTTGAGCGCCGCGCATATTCGTTTTAGAAATGGAAAAGATTTCACGGATTGAGGGCGGGTGGTTTTCAAACTTTGGTTCTTGCTTGAGCGCCGCGCGTTTTCAAAATTCGCAAGAGTTCGCGGATTCCCATGATCAATGCACCAGAAATGGTGATCTGACAGGATTCAGGATTACCCGGGTGCAACAGTTATGTTGATTCGCGGTGCTGAAGTCCAAACAAGGCTTTCTGGTACGATGCTGGATCGTCAAGACGCAGCAGTCAAGTCGATACGTGGCGTTGAAATCCCGAGAACCATGTGCTGGCATGTTTCAGGATCTCCAAACGGTTGTCTTCCAACGAGACAATTCCTCAATGAAAATGAACCGTTGTAGGGGCCTATGAAGAGGGAGCTTGGACGGAGGGTTAATTCCCACATCGTTGATGATTCTTGGATTTTCATTGGTCCTCCTCCTCCTGATTTCCTCCTCCTGTCCTCCTCCTCCTCCTGTCCTCCTCCTCCTGTCTTCCTTCTCCTCCTCCTCCTCTCCTTCTCCTTCTAGATATAACTCCTCCCTGTCGCACCCCGAGGCCAGTTTTTAGGGCGGGCCGGGCGTTTCGCCGGGGACTTCCTCACCACTTATGATTCTGAAGCTTGAAAAGTGACAACAGCTTGACGGATGGAGGGCCAGTGATTTTCGAAATGTGGCTCTCGCCTTAGCGCCGCGTACATTCGTTCTAAAGAATTGCAAGAGCTTCACGGACTGAGGGCGGGTGATTTTCAAAATGTGGTTCTCGCCTTAGCGCCGCGCACATTCCTTCTAGCAGTGTACAAGAGCTTCACGGATTGAGGGCGGTTGGTTTTCAAAATTTGGTTCTTGTTTGAGCGCCGCGCACATTCGTTTTCAAAATTCGCAAGAGTTCGCGGATTCCCATGTTCAGTGTACCAGAAATGGTGATCTGACAGGATTCAGGATTTCGCGGGTGCAACAGTTATGCTGACTCGCGGTGCTGAAGTCCCAAAAAAGGCTTTCTGGCACGATGCTGGATCGTCGAGACGCAGCAGTCAAGTCGATACGTGGCGTTGAAATCCCGAGAACCATGGGCTGGCATGTTTCAGGATCTCCAAACGGTTGTCTCCCAACGAGGCAATTCCCTCAATGGAAATGAACCGTTCTAGGGGCCTATGAAGAGGGAGCTTGGAGGGAGGGTTAATTCCCACATCGTTGATGATTCTTGGATTTTCATTGGTCCTCCTCCTCCTCCTCCTGATTTCCTCCTCCTCCTGTCCTCCTCCTCCTCCTCCTGTCCTCCTCCTCCTCCTGTCTTCCTTCTCCTCCTCCTCCTCCTCCTCCTCTTCCTGCTCCCCCTCCTCCTCTCAGGACGGAGAAATTGCAGGAGCAGAAGCTCTGGGAGCTCCGCGCGCATTCCTTGGGATCGCCGCTGGAACTCCTTGGCGGCGCCTCGGGCGCCGCCCCTGGCGCGCTCCGCGAGCCAGGGAGGGGGGCCCAGCGGCAATCCCAGGGTGGAGCCCGCGCGGAAGTCTGGCAGTTCAGGTTTACGCCTTTTGCTTTTCTTCTGAAGAACGGCGTCAGCGTACAGCCAAGACTCAACCTCGCACGAACGATCCCCATGCCCAGTGGGCCATGGCACCTCAGCTCCAGCAGGCCACCCGCCCGGATGGGGCCGGGTGGTCCCCGGGCGTCCTGGCCCCACACGGGGATGGGCCCTGCGAGACCCGAGAGGAACAGCTCAGAGCCCCGAATCATCAGGGGTAACTCGGGTCAGGGGTAACTCGGGTTCCTTTTTCGGGAATCCGAACCCGACTTACCCCGGACCCGAGTTACCCCGGATAACTCGGGCGTCCAGAGCCCCGAATCATCAGGGGTAACTCGGGTCAGGGGTAACTCGGGTTCGTTTTTCGGGAACCCAAACCCGAGTTACCCCGGACCCGAGTTACCCCGGATAACTCGGGCGTCCAAAACAGCATAGATCCTTGCCTTGGGGGAGGAAGTCGGCCACAGGTGCCAGGCCCGTGCCAGAGGGGACAGGGATCGGTCAAACGATGTGCTTGCAGACGCTGAAACAAGAGCCCCTGGGAGGTTCGAGAGAGGGGCTCGCTGTTCCTTGGGCCCTTCCCTGGTTGCTTTCTCCGACGCTCCGCGTATGCACCCAGGCGCTTTGGGGGGGGGCAGCACGTGGCCCCGTTCCCCGTGCAGCTTGCCCTCGCCGTGGCAGCTCGACTCCGAGCTGCTGGAGAGGTCCGTGCGGGTCTCCCGGGCCGGCGCCGGCCACCCCTCCCCGCCCCCCTGGGGCGGAGCCCCTCCTCCTCCTCCTCCTCCTCCTCCTCCTCCCTCTTCTCCTCCTCCTCCTCCTCCTCCTCCTCCTCCTCCTCCTCCTCCTCCTCCTCCTCCTCCTCCTCCTCCTCCTCCTCCTCCTCCTCCATCTCCTCCTGCTCCTCCTCCTGTGCCATCCAAAGCTGGGGGAGGGGGGTCCAGCGCCGATCGACGAGATCCGCGCGGGCCTTCGAGTGTCCACGCTTATGTCGTTGTTGGTTCTCGATCAGCGGCTGCTCGACGAAACGCGGGCGCTGTCGGAGGCTGTTTTCGGCGAGGATTGCTTGAGGGGCATCACGAAGAAGTCAAAGTGGCAACTGACGTTGCTAGTCTCTGCCGACCAGGCCGAGATGTTCGGCTTCATCGTCACCAAGAGCGTCAACGGCAGCTTGGCGATTGCGAAGCTTGCCGTGTCCTCGGAGTGTCGCAGGATGGGTCTCGGGAAGCACCTCATGGAAGAGGTGATGAAGGCGGCAAAAAAGCGAGGCGATATCTACGAGGTGTGTCTCTCCTCTCTTGCCACTGCTGTCTCATTCTACCAGCGCTTGGGCTTCAATACGTTTAAAGACATGAGGTTCGCGGTGGACTTCGAGGTCGAGGAGGGGCAGGTGTATATGGAGAAGAAGTTGCGCCCGCGGCCTCGGAGGAAATAGGCTCTTCGTTGGGCGTCCTCTTCCCTTCGGCGAGGGCTCCTTGAATTCGCAGTGTCAGCGCTGATATGTCGCACTGCGCATTGACAATGTCAGCATCTCGTTCTCCACGGCTCGCGCTTTACAAGAGATGTCATGACAGCTCACGTTGCGCATTGCCTTCTGCTACTGATGCCAGGGCTACACCCAGGGATCCTCAATCGATCCTCGGGCATCCCCTGGCTTGTTACTCCAGGCAGTTGGAACTGTCTGTGCTGCAGATTATCAGTAGGACATCGGCACACGTCTAAGGGTGCAGAAGCTTTTTGGGTGCTCGGTTTCATCTTACGTTCTACTCTCGATAAAGGTACTTCCATATGGTGCGCAGTTTCAGACGGGTCTGTCGCTGTCGGCGTTCACGCTCAGCTAGGCAGTTCGCCTTGTCAGCGCTCGGCGTGTGAATCATCATCGTGATCGACACCAGCATCGCCATCATCACAATAGTCTGCGTTGGCCAGGGCAGCTGAGTTCTGGCACGGGGTCCCCTGTGTGTCAGCGCTGGCTATCCTCTGCGCGACCGGTCCGTCTGGCGCACCAGCCTGGACTCGAGACGGATGGCGACAGGTCGTACCGCTGACACCAGGAGGCTGTATACGGTAGGTCCGCGTCGTGTCGACCGGCGGCGACCCCGCCGCCGGCGTTTAACGTTGAATGCCGCCAGCGACCCAGAGTCGGTCGATGCGGAACGATCTGACACTTCGGAGAAGCGTCCGATCGTTCAAGGCTGAACGATCCCCGTGGTGTCAGAAGCCGACGCTATGGTCGACACGACACGAGCCAGCCGCACGCAGGGCCTGACCAGCCCGGGCGAGAGTTGGATGCACATGAGCGGCGCAGAAAAAGCGGGTCGTCTGCGCCGACGTTGGCGCGTTAGCTGCCCGCGTAAGGTCGCGCGTGAGCGCCCTCGCTTCCAACGCAGCGCGCCGCGCTGGCGGCCCGCGCAAGCTGCGGCGTGAGGTCGCTTGATGGGCCTGTTCTCCACCACCAGCAGAAGTTGGAGGGGGGAAGGAGGTGGAAGAGGTGAAGGAGGAGGAAGGACAAGAGGGGGAGAAGGACCCCCTCCCCTTCCAACTTATGGTGGTGGTGAAAGACAGGCCCATCATCGCTGCGTCACCTGGCGTGAGATCCGCCTGTGATCGCCGCTCACATGTGCGGGGCGCGTGTGCCCCCGTGCTGTTGGAGGACTGCACGCCCGAGTACCTCGCCTGTGCGGGGCCGGCTGGCCGCGGCCGCCCCCGTCCTCTCCACCCCGCCTCCGCGGTCAGCTTCCCCGGGCCCCCGACGTCATGATTCAAGCAGTGGCGAAGCGTCCTGGCTCGCCTAGAGTCCTACCAGAGAACATTGTTTCTGTCCTTAGAACATTTCTGGGTTCTGAGAACATGTCGTGGCAGGACTATAGGAATGCCGGGACGGTCGGTCCCTGCTCAAATGATGGTTCGGAACGGCGACCCCCAGAAGTCTCCAGGCTTCTCATCCCGAGTCGTTTCCTGGAGGTCCTGGGGCTCGGCGAGGGCCCCCAGAGGCTGAAAGTAGCGGAGTCTTTTTCCGTCGTTGCTGGATCGCTTCGCTCATGCCGCTGGCCCGTGTTGTGCCGTCGCAGGCGTGTGCCTGCGCGTTCGTGGCCCCTTGGCGCCTCGGCACTGGCGACCGTTAGCGTGCCGCCGAGTGAGCAGGCCGCAAGACGTGATGGTTGCAAGCCCCCGGGCCCAAAAGGCCGCAGCATGTGACTGACGCCCCTCCCCCCGCTCCCAGGGGGGAGGGGGGAGGTGAGACACGCATGACACCTCGTCTCCCCAGGGAGGCGTCCCAGAACGGCCCCGCGCCCCCCAAGGAATGGAACAGGCCGATTAATTATCCCTTCGTCGGCAGAGGGGGCGGCAGGAGGCGGGCGTGGGCAAGACGGCGGCGGGTCCGCCGGCCTCCGCCGGGGGCAGGTGCCCCCCCAAACAGATGACAATTCGGGGGCGGCGGGATCTCCAGAATCGGCCATGTGCCACCAAGTAGCCAGGGGAACAAAAAGTTGCATAAACATAAAAACTCGGAGGTCCGCGCGGATTTCTCGGATCGGCGCTGGGGCCCCCCCGCGGCGCCTCCGGCGCCGCCCCCGGTGCGCTCCGCGCGCCAGGGAGGGGGGTCCAGCGCCGATCCGAGAAGTCTGCGCGGACCTCCGAGTTTTTATGCAGAGGGTCGCTGACATGCGCCGATGGGGTTGGGGGGCGTCCCGTGAGTTTGCGTCACGATCCTTGGCTATTTTGCTTCGAGGGGCGCGCGCATTGTCTGTCCGCCCATGCACTCTGCGCATGGTGCATCATCTGCGTTCGCCGACGCGGGCACCACGATCGACGTGTCGCCAGTGATGCTGAACTACCTTGGACGAGCCAGGTTGCGACAGCAAGTACAACATGCGAGGCGGTGAGCCCAACCTAAAGATCATGCGCAGGGGACGTTTCCGGCAGCATGCAGGCCAGGACTCGCGCGCTCCTCCAGATCCCCAGTGGCGCGGTCGGAGAGGCCGCGATTGGCCGCCGAGACCCGTGCAGAGTGGTCTGATGTTGGGAGTTCCGATTCGTACTCGAAGCCGTTTGAAGCGAACCGCTTGCATTTCCCAGCGTTTTGCGCTGTTCTGTGGCAGGATGTCTTGAAGGGTCGCTGGTGCAGAACCACGCCTCTCGCTACCGCCCGCAGAGCACGGGAGGGCCACGCTTCGGACGGGGCTGGGACGAGGAGAAATCCGCTCCAGAGCGTTCCGTATAACGCTCCGAGGAGGCCGCGCCGCCCGATACAGTTTTCCCGCCGGATGTGTGCACAATGTACGCACCGAGCGCGTTCCTTTCCTCGCAAAGTGCCTACTCGCAAACGCCAGCAAAAAAAAACACATGTCTGATTCGATACAACTTCTCGTAGATCCCCCCCCCAGCGGATCCACGCCATTTGCGAGTAGTCATCTTGCGAGTAGTGGAACGCGCTCGTCTAATGTATGCACCTGCGGCCCGATTCGCTTTGAGGGCAATTCGTCTCAGTCGCCATCTGGTTCCCTGCAGGCCTCACTCGGTAGGACAGGGCGGTGACGGTCTTGCGGCAGGGTTGCCTGCCGACTCCCCGGCACGAGCCGGACAACAATCAGGCGTGTGCGAGGTCTCCCTTTCGCCCCTTCCTCCCCTTTCTCCCCCCTCAAACACAGCATGATCCCGCCGGATCTCAGACCCAGACATGCGACGTCCTGATTTTTTCGGGACGGCGTCCCCAGAAGTCCCAACCCATTCCCCGGGGCTGGTTGTTCATCCTGCGCCGTTTCTTGACGGCCCCGGGGCCCAGCGTGGGCCCCCAAGGGCCGAAAATAGCAAAAAGTTGGCCGTCCTGATTGTTTTACGACGCGATCATGTCTGGGGACATTCTCGATGTAACCCCGCCCGATGCTATTCTCGTCCTGGCTGCGTCGCCGCACTCTGCGGGCGCGAGCTGGGCCGGCCCGAGCCGGGACGGCCCCGCGGCCAGCGCAGCCGTGCCCTGCGCCCTACTTCGCCCGGCGCCCGGGGCGGCGGCCGTAGCCGCTGCGTGCCTCGAAGAAGAGGAAACTCGGCCATGCGCAGAGGGGGGCGGGGGGGAGGGGGGAATGCGTCTTAGAATCAGGCGATCGCAAGCATGGATCAAGGGGGCGTGGATTAGCGGCGGGTCCCGCTTCTATGGGAGATCGCGGATTTCCGCCGCCGGACGAGGCGGCACCAGCCGCGTTTTGGGGAGGGCACCTCCCCCGATCCATGGATTTGGCGACCGCGGGCCAAATCCATGGATCGCTAATCCATGTTTGCGCGTCCCCGATAGAAGCACCCCTGCTTCTTAGAAGGCGCGGGCTTTCTGTATACATGTAAGGCCAGCGCCTTCCAAGAAGCAGCCCCCTTCCAAGAAGCCTTCCCCCCTCCCCGTACCCCATCTGCGCGCCGCCAAGAAGCGGCATGAACATAATATGTTGGTGCTCCGCGTGGATTTCTTGGATCCGCGCTGGGCCCCCCAGCGGCGCATCCGGCGCTGCCCCTGGCGCGCTCCGCGCGCCGAGAGGGGCGGTCCAGCGCGGATCCAAGAAGTCCGCGCGGAGCGCCACAAGTTTCTGATTGTGCCGTTGTTGATTTTTCTAGTTTCACCACTGCTCTTCTGGAGCCTGGTTGCGCCATGCCGGCGGATATGTTTTCTTACGCAAGCCGCGGAGCGAAAGCTCGTAGCGTCAGCCGGCCGATACTTCTATGTTCCTCTCCGTTGCCTGGCGGTTATGTTTTGTTGTGTTCTATCCATGACGGTCTCAAGACACCTCAATGCCAGCTGCTTGTCTCAGTTGAAAAAGTAGAGCGGCAACCTCCTTTAACGATTCTTCCGATGCGATAACTTCTGTTCCGAAAGCCGTGCATGGTGAATGAAGAAATGTGCCGTGCACAGCGAGGGTTCATACCGATACTGATGGCTACCGGCAGGCTTCCCCCATAAACCAATTATCCAAGTAGCCGCGGCACAATCGCCGTCACGCAGGCCCTCGTCCGTGTGGATCGCAACGTTGGCCTCCTGAATGTACATGTGGTGTGCGTCTCTGCTCGTCCACGTTCGCCGGGTATCCATTGTGAAGGTGGCCAGGCCGTCCGCCACCTTGTTGTAGCTCCCCTTCCACCATTGCACTGGGTCTTGATTGATACGTGGCGGAAGCCACCCGCAACCCATATGATCAACGATCCGGCACAGCACCCTCCTGAGTAAGGGTTCGTACCCGTCGTCGTGCAGCTTTGTTTGCATGGCCACATAAGACTTCATGCAATGTTTGGGAGCCCGTCGCATACAGGACAGGCATCTTCTCGGAAGCCCAATCCGCATGGACAGCAACGGTGTCGAGGAGCTCGTCGGGCTCCGGCTCCGGGACTCTGAAGATGAACCTGTCCTCGTCCGTCTCGCGGTCGGAGTGCAAGCCCATGGCTGGAAGGCCGCCTCGGTCGCGATCGTCGCAGAGCGGCAGATGCCGGCGAGCGCACGTTTCTGCCCCAAGACCCGCGGATCGCCTCCACTCCAGCAACGTCATGGTATCTCAGTCTCGCCGCCAATTCTCCCCCATACACCTTAGGCGATGCTTAAGAAAACTTAAGTTTTCTGCCAGAGGCTCGATTATTCTTAACGTTTTAATGTAAATCTTAAGATGTTAATAGAAATGTTGGGTTTTTATTCAAGTTCTGAGACTATGAATTGCTTAACCCATGGTTTCTTAAGCATTTCGCAGGGTGTGCTGTGTGCGATCGGATCTCCCCACGAGGCCCGACGGCCGCCGCCGCGTCGTAGAAGTCCTTCCGAGCGTCGCCGCTTGGCCGGGAGACCTCTGCAAGCTTCGCACTCGACCCTTGGGTTGTACTCCCGCGCCGGGCTGAGCTGCGCCGTTCTCCGTGCAAGGCCGGCGTTCACGATGAGCGCGATGGAAATAAGGTTTCTGCGCGGCTGCGTGGGCTCAGGGGCATATCTGGAACGCGCCATCCGCTGTCCGATTCTCGAGGCCGTCCGTTGCAAGTAATCGGCCTGCGGCTCCCCTGGCTTGCGGCGCAGGCGAAGCGTCCGCCGCAGCCATTTGAGTTCCCACGGCCAGAGTCTGTGAATCAGATCCCGCGCACAGTGCCAATTCTCCACTCCGTGCAGGGCAGACGCTGTCGGCCCCCTGCTCCAGGCCCCTAGCTTGTCATCCACCGTCCCAGGAGCGCAAAATGCGCGCGAGTTGGCCCAGAAATCAAGTTCGGCCCCGCACAATCTGAAATCGATGCTGGTCGCGGTAAAGCCGCGGCTGTCAATCGTTTCCCATGGGACAAGCATGCGTTAGTTGTACCGGTGTCAGCTCCACGGTCGAATCTCCTACAGCACAAGAGAGGCCAGTTGCGTCTCCAACGGTAGCGTCACCGCTGGCCATAACCTGGAGCGGCTGCTCTTTCCACGAGAAGCCTTGGGCACGGATGGCGCCAGTAGCTTGTGGTGTCACCATTTGTTGGATGGATCCCTTGCTGTACGCCAGCAACCAGAGATTGTCACACCATGTTAGATGAGAGATGGGAGCCCCACTCGACAAGGAGCTTCTCATACCCCTGCGCGCCCAAGAGAGGACCTTGTCATGCATCAGGTACTCCACGACGAGGTTGAACAAGCCTGGCGTGTCAACGCCCTGCTTGCCTCCTTTCGTGAAGGGGAACGCTTTGGTCAAATCACAGCCTGCCAACCGAATATGTACTGAAAGCCCATTCAAATTCCTGAATACGTGGTGCATCGTCATCGAGTGTATACGTCGCCATCGCATCGCCTTCTCGAGTACGCCGTGCAAGATGTCATTGACAGCAATGCTGACATCAAGAGAAACAACGAATATGGTAGCCCCCTGAAATGTCGCTGCGCTGTGTAACAGTATGACTGATGTAATATCCGTGGTCCGCATCCCCCGCTTGAAGCCGAAAGTAGCGACGCGCGTCGGCTGGACTTGCGAACGAGATTGCTCTCGCAATGCATTTGAACACAATGTTTGGCTCACCGCCGACTTGGCGATCCAACGTAAGCTTTCTCCAGAGAGATAGTCCTGTGTCCGTCCGGCTTCGGGATCCCGACGTATTTCATCATCTTCCAAGATAACCGTAGACACGCGAACGGCGATGTTAGTAACGGCGATGTAGGTTTCGATGTTGTGGGAACGCGTGGCTCGTGTTTTCCTGCAATTCGCTGTGCTGTTTTCGTTCGATACATTTGCGCATTGGAAATGTCGGAGAGCATGGCTCGCGATGTCCTACAAGTTGGTCCCCAGCATCACAATTGAGCAACATCGCCGTCAGCGTTGGTGGTCCAAGAGGCCCTGCCAGCGCACAATGCACGACCAATAGAACAGGCAAGCGACGAACGGTAGCGTCTTGCATACCTCGGGGGGACCTCGTCGACGCTCGGGCCGAACGAAAGGGGGGGAATAGGGAAAGGGGGGGCTACGAAATCTGCTGCATGCAGCTGGTTTCGGCCCCGCCGCCGGGCCCATTCCTCGATACATTGGTGCCTCCCGGCGCCGGGAGCCGCTGGGAAAATCAGTTACGTAAGCTGATTCTCTGCCCTACCCTTTGCTATCCCCCCCTTTCGTTCCCCCCAAGATGCCGAAGATGCCTGCAGCCCGCCCCGAAGCCAAAGCGGTACGACCCTGCATGGCACGAAAGAGGGTCATGGGACACGGTCTACCATCCAAGATTTGGTTTTGTCGCGTGCTGACCAAAGCCTGTAATTTGGCAGCCTGCGCGCCGTCGTTGTTAGAGTCGTCAGTGAGCCGTGCCCTGCCAAATTCTTCAGCAGCCTCCTGGATGCCGCCACGATCCGTGATCTCGCCAGCTGCAGTGTGCACGGCCAGCGGCATGACTGAAGGTCTGGTGTTCGAGAACCTTTGAACTCTAACAACCTCCTTGCAGTGGCACTCGCCAAATTAGCCCTCCGTATTCTAAGAATTTCTCGCACTAGTTGTCGTCGATGTGTCCCAGTGTGTCCAGCGATCGCCTTCCGGGCTGCTTTCAATATTTGGTTACGCATTGTCGTCTCATGCCAGCGTTTGCTCCCAGTTGTCGTGAACTTGATATTCCGCATCGTCTGGCCAAGTTGGGCGTCGTAGCTGACCAAATCGGGGCACCGACGTAAATGTTCGCACATTTGTCATTGAAATTCGATTCCTGCCTTTGAATATCGGGGCGCCCACCCTTTAGCCGATGGTGGACGAATTGGCCTCTCGTATTGCACAATGAAGCCAGGGAAGCACAGAGAAGCCACGATGGGTAAATGATCGGATCGCCGTAGAACGCCTCCTGCTTCGGGCAATGGCTTTGCATGCCCCGTGATTACGTCATAACAAAATACATAATCGATCTGAGGTGTTCGACGAAGTTTCCTGCCACATCCCCGAGCGTAGTGCGCCACTAAATTAACCATGTTGAGAGCCCACAAAGAAAGAGTGGTACTGCATGAAAGACATACAGTGGTACGCAAACTCGTTCGTCCTGGCGCCGCTGATGATGTAAGACGCCTGTCCCAGTTACAGTGGAGGTCCATGCCATGAAACATCCTGCTTGCCTCCAGGATGCCCTGGGTTTTGGGGGTTTCGGTGGTTTTGCGATGGGAAGCGTGACGCTCCCACACCAAACATCGATGGACGTCCTGGGGTCTCAGGGATGGGTGTCTTATGAAAGGTTTCTTGTGGATTGGCCTTCACTGTAGTTCCTCAAACTTGGCCGGGAGCTGCACGTTGACATCAGAAGTTGCTATCACATGGAAGGCTACACAACGATTTTGCGCTCGCGCCTCATCGATAAAGCGCGTCATACATTCGAAAGCCGCTTGGGCCCGCCCTTCATCAACAAGATGATCTGAACTAGGAGGTGTAGGGATCATCGTATCGTTGATAACGATAGCTCCCCAGGAATATCCGAAGCGGTAGTTCCTGACAGCTGGTAGCAAATGGCTAGCTACCATCGCGCTGCAGTCACTCCCCACGCTCCCAAAGACTAGAAAACCAGAATAAGATGTTCCGCAAAGCTCACCATAGTTAGGAATTTCCTGGAGGAGAGCATCATCAACACCTAAAGTGCGAAGGGCCTTCCCCAATTTGCCTGCCGAGCCCATCCCCGCCGACAAGCATTCCAATTCAGAGCTGCGGAGCCTCTCGATCCGGACGGGGCGCGATCACTGCCGGCGCTGGGGCTGGAAGACCCGGAGCCGCTTCTCAAGTTCTGGTGCGGTGAACCCCATGGTATGTCTGACCCAGCCCTCGTTGCAGTGGCACTCCGCATTCTCGTCGATGTATCCGGCTGCCGCGGCGGACTCGTCCAAGCCGACCGAGATAGCCAGGGTGGCGAAATCGGGTTGCCACGTGCATTGGATATGGATGGTATTGTCGATGTCCGCTTGGTCGAGGGTGTGGTTCAGAAAGGCCCGCGCACGACCGAAAGTAGCATGGCGTTTCTGTACCCAGGGAGCTCGCTGCACCTTGACCCAAATCTGCTGGCCGTTCAGGCTGTACCCAATATGCTCCACAGCATACTTGAGGTCGCAGTGGACCTCGTCCGCAGATCCTGGCTTCACTGGTGATCGTGTCGGGCTTGCCCCCACAAACGAGTTTGAAGTTTGCGACGTCCAGTTATGCTTCGGCCCGTCGGGCACCATGGCTGTAAGCACTTCAGAGTGTCCCAATCGGCGAAGTTCTTCCAGAGGACATTCAGAGCTACGAAGTCACCACCGTCGGCCGAAGATGCACCTGTAGAACAATGGCCCGCCCTGACCGTAGCCTTGGCCAGAGGCCTGATTGCACTGAGCATCCAACTCGACGAGCTCCTCCGAGTGCTTGCCGACTTGCTCTTTGACCTCCCTGACCTCCGTCTGCAGTGGTTGCAGCTTGACGTCGGGGCGCTGGTCGACGTTAGTGTTCACCGTCGCGGAGAAGTCCTAGAAGAAGAAAAAACGCCATAAACCCAAAACTTTTGGCGCTCCGCGCGGATTTCTTGGATCTGCGCTGACCCCCCTCCCTGCCGCGCGGAGCGCGCCAGGGGCGGCGCCGGAGGCGCCGCCAAGGGACCCCAGCGCAGATCCAAGAAATCCGCGCGGAGCGCCAAAAGTTTCTGTTTATGGCGTTTGCTCTTCCTCGAAGTCCTCCTGAGTCATGTCGGCAATCCTTGGCGCGTGCTACGGTTGGCGCGGCCGCAGAGATACACCAGCTAACGCCAAGCATGCATCGCAATCGCCACCGCATGGGTTTTGCATACCAAATTGCGAGTGGGTGGGTGGGATGTTTGCAAGAGCGTGGGATGTGTCAACCCGTTTGTTAAACCGAATGGCACCGCATAGATTGCACAACAAAGGTTGATAGCACGGCACATGTTGCTAAAAACAGAAGGTTTGCGTTCCACGCTGGCTTACGTACGTAGACCAATGTCTACTTACGTCGTGGAGGGCTTGTCCAGCGGGGGTATAGAATGTGCTTTGATCGTTTCTGTCAAAGCATATTAGTCCTAAATCCTTCGTGCGCCAGGGTAACACTGAAGGTGTAAAGTCGGCGTCCGTTGCGGTGGCCCCCACTTGCGTGGCACGCACAGATTCGACCCAGAGGCCTCAAGGATCTCGAACACAGATGGTGCAAACTGATTTTTGTAGGCCGAGCGCGAGACATCGACGTGACAACATCGAGGTCCTAGGACCCTCCGTGCACGTGTGAGTTGACAGCGGGTCTTGCTCGAGATAAAGCTATCTCTGGGATCTTCAGAGCACTGGTACTTTCGCAGCCGCAGTAAGCCGCAAGTTACCAGCCTGGCATCTGTGCAGCTCCTGCCCGTAGCTCGCAGCAGACCTCGTGAGGGTAGCGAACACCCGCGATTTGTTGTACCTCGACGCCTCGGTGGGCCAGAAGCAGGCTTACCTGTAGGTGGCCATTGAAGCTCGAGGCTTGCTCGAGCTGCGCGTGTGCACCACTGACACCGGCCAACAAAAAAGAGTTCGTTGCACGCTCGTGTGGGAGCTTTGCTCGGGCCTCCCGGGGGCTCGTGCAAGATCTTGAGACTGGAGAGCGTTGGAGGCCTCTGCTGCCGTCTGGGGGGGGGCTCGGAGACAGCCTGCGAGAGCCATGGGCTGCGTTGGAAGCGTCTTGACACGATGTCGGGCCTCTTGATGCCGTTTCGGAGGAGCGTTGTATCGAGCTCTTGGAGGGAGCTTCGGGGTTGTATCTGGCCTCCTAGGGCGGGCCATCACGAGCATGTAGCAAAGAAGCAGGTGTTGCTCAACGCATGCTGCTTATAGGGACATTGTTTGATGGCCGCTTCGGGTTTCATGGGCGCCTCCTTGTGCCCCTCGGGATATGAGGGAGGGCTGTTGGGATCGCTGCAGCAGTTTAGCAGTACCGTGGAGCTCTATTGTGGGAATGCGGGGGCCGTGTTGGAGCTGTATGGGACTTGGGGGCAACCTTGGCACGAGGAGGAGGAGGAGGAGGAGGAGGAGGAGGAGGGAGTTCTCATCCTCCTCATCCCTTCTTCCTCAGCATCCTCCCCCTCTTCCTCATCCTCTTCTCCCCCTCTTCTGATCCTCCTCCCTCTATTCCCCCTTATCCTCCTCTTCTTCCTCTTCGCTCCCCTCCTCACTCCTCTCCTTCACATATTCCTTCTCTTACTTCCTCCTCCGCAGTCCTCTAGCAAATTGTGAAGACTTCCCGAGTGAGGCGCTGGCTTCAACGCCCCAAGGGAGGGCCGCAAATACAGATACAGATACACACCCAGATATTCACAGACAAACAGACTCAGCGAGACGTGCCGGGAAAACGAGATGCACAGATGGGTAGATCCGTGTCGAGTAATTTCCAATCCGCGACCCCCAAAAGCTCCCGCCGCCCGCCACCGAGGGGCAGCTTCCCGCTCCAGAGTCCTCTCGGAGGGGCCCTGGGGGCCCCAGAGCGGGCCCCGGAGGCCGAAGGGAAGGAAGAGCACGCCCAGAGTCGCGAAAGCATCTCGTCTGAGATGTGTCGGGGCCCCCCAATGGTGTGGTGACCACGCCGCGTGGTGAGTCAGTGGGGATTCGGCGTCGCCGCGCTCAGGTCTTTGTCCAAGGATGCCTCGAGCGGCTGGGGCCTCCGAGGTCCCAAGGCCGTGCGGTGACGGACCGCGCGGTGGGGTCGGTGGGGGTTCCCGTGGTCACCACGCGGTCCGTCACCACACGGTTTTTTTACCATCTCCGCAGCAGCCGAAAGATCCGCGGACACGTCGCCGGACTTGCCCGTGTTTATTATTGGGGCCCTCTTGGGCCGTCTATCAGGCAGTGGCTAAGCGTCCTGACCTGCCTATAGGCCCGCCAAAGATTGGCTGAGACCGTCTCGGTGTCATCCGCTGGTTCTGTGCTCCACGAACACGGCTCTTCCATTTGTTCTAACGGCACTGGGTGGTAGGCCTACGGTAGGTTCATACGGCGTTGGCGCACCGGCGACGCTGGCGAAGGCGTTCAAGGTTGAACCCCGCATGATAGAAGGACGCAGAAGCACCGAGGGGCACGGAAATGTCCCAGGCTCCGACGGAATTTCGGTGCAAGGTTGAACGATCGAGGCTTCAAAAGCCATTGCGCGCGCCAGCGCCGCGCGAACCTACAGTATATCGAAGAAGAAAAACAGCATGAACAGTTACTTTCGGTGCTCCTCGCGGACTGCTTGGATGTGCCCTGGGCTTCCATGGCGGCGCTTCCGGCGCCGCCCCTTCCCCAGCGCGCCGAGCGCGCCGGCGGCGGCGCCGACGGCGCCGCCAGGGGGTCCCAGCGCAAATCCAAAGAATCCGCGCGGAGCGCCGAAAGTTTATGTTTATGGCGTTTTTATGTTTTGGGTTCCTCCTCCTCCTCCTCCTCCTCCTCCTCCTCCTCCTCCTCCTCCTCCTCCTCTTCCTCCTCCTCCTCCTCCTCCTCGTCCTCCTCCTCCTCCTTCTCCTCCTCGTCCTCCTCTTCCTCCTCCTCCTCCTCCTCCTCCTCCTCCTCCTCCTCCTCCTCCTCCTCCTCCTCTTCCTCCGTTGCCATTTTGGCTCAAGTCTGGGACAGGCCCAGTATTGAGCGCGGCAGCCCTTCGCGCGGGGTTTTTCAGCTGTCAGAGGCTGGCGGACACCCTCTCCCTCATCGCTCCCCTTCTCGCTTCATGGCACACGCGGATGCTCCCTTGGACTCCCAGGAGGCTCTGGAGCTGGCCGCCGCGATCGAAAGTGCTCCCACCTTCCCATCGTAGGACCGCGGCAAAGGGCAAGGGTGCTGCTCGCGCCGTCGCTCGCAAGCTCAACTCTGGTGATGTTGCTCGCTCTGATTTTCCTGGTGACGACCTCACTTCTGATGAATTCCTACGCCAGCTATGCAGACAGGAGTTATCAAGTATGCGCCCAGCCCTCTCTTTTGAGATCGGCGCCATTGTCGCGGGCACGGTCAACACGAACCACAATGCTCAGTTGGACATGATCTCTCAGACTCAGGCCGCTGTTGTTAAGCATATTTCGGACGTTCAGCAGCAGATCCAGAGTGCCATCACCCCGAGGCTCGACGCGCTCCACCGCAAGGTGCAGGCTCAGCTCGGCGACCTCGCAGGGCTCATCTCGTGTGCTCAGCGCCGCCTCGACTCACATGACTCAGAGCTCGCGGATCATCGCTCCCAGATGGACGCCCTCCGCAGAGAGCTCTCCCTTGCCAGTGAGAAGCCGAACCCATCCATCCTCGCCGCCGTTGCTCAGAAAGTCATTACCATCGCCAGTGTCCGGTTGGCCATCGCCCCCTGGCTCGAGCCCCTCGGTTTCGACCCCTCCGAGTTCGAGATCGAGCAGCGCTCGACATCGCTTTCCAGACGATACGAGATTCTCTTCGCTGGGCCTCCAGGCGATGCCGCTCGCAATGCATCGAAGGCCCTCGCCAACCTCAAATCCAATGGAGCGTGGAAGGAGTTCTGGGTCACCCCTCCTGGAGCTGAGCGACGCCGCCTCTACCTCGGCCCTGACAAGAGCCCCAGGCAGATCAAGCCCGAGGTCACCCCGCGCAAGGCTCGCGCCCCTGTGGAAGAACAGTGGCCGGCCGGGGTAAAACCATGCAGATCCAGGTCTTCCACGGCGACGAGCCCCCGCAGATCAGGGACATCGCGCAGCTCGCCAAGAACGACATGTCGGACACAATTCTCCGCGACGCCACCAAGCCCCTCACCGCGCCCACGGACCTCAGTTAGTGGTCTCTTTAGCGCTGCGTCCCTCTCCCGGCTCCCGCGTGCTCCGGAGTCGCCGTGGCCCCCGCTGCGGTTCGCGACGTGGAACGCCCGTGCCCCATTCCAGGCCGGCGGGGACAAGGCCGCCCTGAAGCGCAATATTTGTTTTACGGATTCGACTTGAGACCACCGTTATCTCGGTCCAGGAGGTCCACCAGGACCACCTCCAGCTCTCCGCCCACGCCCACTCGCGCGCGCCGAACGTCGTCGTGCACTCCAGTTTCTTCGGCCCGCCCCCCGAGGATCGCATCCGCGGTGGTGTGGCTATTCCCCTCCTCCCGCAGCGGGTTGTGAATGACTGACTGCGTCTTCGCAGAGCGTGATCGTTCTTGGGCGTGCGTTGGTAGTCGCTGTGTTTTCCGCTCGGTCTACTCTCCATCTACACTTCCAACATCCACAACCACGACCTGTCCTCCATGGATGTTCAGCTCATCTCGCACGAGGTCCGCCGCGCCGCGCCGAGGCCGCCGCCGACCTGGGCCCCGGGCGCGCCAGGGTCGCGCTCAATGTGGCTTTCAATTTTGCCACCCACGAGGCGGCCTGCCCGCGCGTGCCAGAAGCTGCCGTTCACCACGGAGCTCGCCACCATCGCGATCGCGCCCCAAAGTGGCGAGGGGTTCTGGCGACCTTGACAGAGGTTGAGTCCGACCAGCCGACTCACCGCGAGGAACGCTCGGACTGCGGCGCCATCATCGATCGTTTCTTCTGCTCTCTCGTGGCCTGGCAGCTCTGCCAGCTGGCCGCCAGCGCCTCCACCGTCGACTCGGCCGCAGCTGAATATGACAAGAAAATCTCGGACCACACCGCGCTCGCGGTTTCGTTCCCCCTTCGGGCCGAGCAACCCAGAGACCAGCGAGCCATCGCCAAGCGCATCTTTCGGGAGCCCGCGCTCAGGAGACGCATGGAAGGACTCGCCGCGGCCACCGACTGGTCCAGCCTTTCCCCCCAAAACGAAGCTCGAGCTTTACAAGACGTCGATGAAAATCGCGGCGGCCAGGGCGAGGGACACGCTGTTTCGCGATCGACCCGGCCACCCCCATGTCTCCTCCAGCTCTGCCGTGCCATCGCTCGTGTTGTTTGGCGCCAAGATGCCTCCCTGGCACTTCGGATACATGCATCGCACCCACTCGCCGGTGACTTCACGGCTGTCGCTGGCGGCCCAGTCGAGCTCGGGCACCCTCCGAGTTTTCAAGCGCGGGCTGACAAGAGACAGTTGGAAGCTGCTGAAGCGTCGAGGCGCGAGCTGAATGCGCGGAGGCAGGCGGAAGGAGATCGCGCCCAACCCCGGGCCCCGGGGCGCCGCGCTCGCCCGCGGTCGCCCCTCGACAAAAGGATGTCTTTGACTGCTGTTGATGGTGAGAGCGGCGCTCGGATCGAGGACCCAGCTGGCCGCCTCCGCGCTTTGGCCGCCTTCTGGACCCCAGTGTTCCCCGCAAGGTTTGGGGCGCTGCTGCCGCTCCTGCTGATCTCCGCGAACACCTACCCCCCCCCCCCCCCTGTTGCTGTCCATTTCCCGCCGCCCCCTCGTGCGACGCTTCGCGCTGCCCTGAGAAATGCCCGTCGCTCTGCCCCTGGCCCTGACGCTCTCCCCTATGCGGCGTGGGCGGCATCACCATTTGCCATCGACGTTCTTTGGGGGGCTCTCGAATGGCCATATCCCGGCCAGTCGTCGTTCGAGGACGCCAGCGACGCCATCCAGATTTGCCCGCCCTCGAGCGGGCACCTGGAGATTGCGCGAGGGCCCCCGATAAGGCGCGAGCCTGGGGCCTCAGAAATTGCGACGCGAAGCTGATCTCGGCCACTATCAATCGCGCGATCTGCCCCGCGCTCAAGGCCAGTGCTCCGCAGTGCCAGGGGAGCATGATCCCAGGGAGAAGCTTCCGGAATAACATCCTCGAGTTAGACGTATCCAGTCGTATCCTTTCGTCGGCGAGCCTGCGCCCATCGCGGTGCCCCTCCTGTTCAGCCTCGACTTCGGGCAAGCCTTCCCGCCCCCGAGCCAGGACAACCCCCCCCTGTTCCTGCGGGCCCTTCACTTGCCCGGAGCTTTCCTCTCGTTCGTCGAAGCCTTCTATCTTTCGATTCAGGGAATGGTCATGAGCATGGGCGCCCTTCCCCACCTCAAGTGGATCCAGAGTGGCATTATCCAATGCCGTGCGCTTTGGGGACCTTATTCGCCTTCAGCACCTCAGCATTCCTCCATCATCTGTCCGACGTGATCGAGGGCCCCCAGCGTGGCCTTGTTCGGGCATGTGCTGGCGATATTGGTGGGACGGTTGCTGGCGTCCCCGATCTGCGGCGCTCATGGCGTTATGAAGCAGGCCTCGCTTATGGCCGACCTGTGTCTGAAGGCGCCCAAGTGCAAGGTCGCCCCCCCATCGGGCCCCTTCACGCCTGCCCGGGGCATCGCGACAGGACAGCCATCGCCGGCGAGGTTCCCGAGCGGGGCCAGTTCGAGGTCTCGCCATCCCTATTATACTTGGGTATCCGGCTGGGCCCTGGCGCGAATCCGTCAACGCGCCGGCTCGAGCCCGTTTTTAAGCTTAGGTTTCGCGCCCAGGCGATAGGCAGGAGCACTACACCTGCCGGCCCGTCGTCAATCTTGTACAACACGCGGGCGGCCACCACCATCAACTACGTCGCGCAGTTCTGCTGGCCGCCCGACCCCGCGCTCTTTCCCGAGCACTCCGTCCTCGCGCAGGGGTTCCGCATCCCGCTCGGCGCCCTCGACCTGGCCTCGTGGACGCAGCTTGAGCTCCGGGGCGGCCCCCGCACCATCCGCTGGGCGCACGTCACGGTCGCTTCGATCACGCGCGCGGCCCTTTGCGCATTCCCGCGCTGGCAGGATTGGATTGACCAGCTTCGAGCCCACCCTCGTTGTCACGAGGACTGGCGCACTCTCGACATGCTCGCCACTGGGCGGCCCTACTCTTCATTCTGGCGCCCCCCAGCGCTCGTGGAGAACCTGGAGGCTGCTGCTGCGGGCCGCGCCCCTGTGGGGCCATCGGCTCCTCTGGCGCCGCCGGCTGCTGCCGCTGCTCGCGCGGCCCTTCACCCGCCCGATGGCTCACGGCCTCGACCTCAGCGCGCTGCACACGCTGCCCTGCTGCCCCGCCGCCTCACCAAGCTCGCGGGCCGCCGTGCCCTCGACCTCACTGCAGTCAGCTGGGACGCCTGCGCGGCCGTCCTCCGCCGCTGCCCCTGCTCGCGGGCCTGGGCGGCGCTGCGCGCGTGGCTGGGCGCGCGGCTCGCGACCTCGCGCATCATGTCGCCGAATGGCCGTCAGCGTTGTGCCCGCGGCTGTCTCGGCCGCCCTGACTCACTAAGCAACCTCGCGAGAGAAACCCAGTGTCCGGCGCCCTTCGGCGCGCCCTCTCGCGCCCGATCCCGCTGCCCGGGCCGGAGCGCTGGCCCCTGGCCCCGCCCCCCCTGATCACCTGCAGCTACATGTGCGCCGCCTACAACATGTACATCGAGACGCGCCTCATCGAGTCCTGGCCGCTGCCCCCCGCCCAGCCGCGCCCCGTCGCGCTCGCTGGCGTTCGCGCCACGGCTACCGCGGCCCCGCGCGCCCCGTCTGAGCAAGAGCGCCAGGCCCCCCAGCGCCGCGACTACATCCTGAACAGGCCGCCGCCGAGGTCCTCTTCCTCGTCGTCTTCGAGTTTGTCTCCATCGTCGCCGCGGTTGACACCCGCGGTCTTCAGCTCGCGCCCCTCTCCGTGTCCGACCCCGTCTGTGGCTCCCCCGACGGCGCCACCTGGGCCTTCGGCGCTGGCTGGCAGCGCGCCGCGGTTGACGCCGCCGCCGCCCCCCTCCTCTGCGTCGACCCGCTCGACACTGACGGCCTCGCCTCCGCCCCCTGCTTCGTCTTCGACTGCACCCACCTTGATTGCGACGCCTCCGCCGAAGATGAATGCCCGATGAGGTTCGGCCCGATTCCACACTTCGGCGCGCATAATCTCGGCGATCTCCGCCAATGGACGGCCATAGAAATTGCGGTGCGATAGGGGCTCGATGAAATACGGTTCGCACCATTCTCGCCGATGCTCTGAGCTGTTGAATCTCTCACCTCGGACATGGTGGATCCATCTTGCTGCTGAACCTGTCGTCTCATCTCTTAGAGGTCGTCTTTCCCGCGCCGAATTGTTGGCCCTGAGAAAGAGGAGGAGGAGGAGGAGACGGAGGAGGAGGAGGAGGAGGAGGAGGAGGAGGAGGAGGGGGAGGAGGAGGAGGAGGAGGGAGGAGGAGGAGGAGGAGGAGGAGGAGGAGGAGGAGGAGGAGGAGGAGGAGGAGGAGGAGGAGGGAGGAGGAGCGGAGCACGCGGTGGCCATCTGCCCATCCAAGTCGAGTGTGCCACGCCGCGCCCAGCAGAACGGATGGCCGCTTGCCCCGCCCCACGGTTCTCCCAGTCCTCCTGTGGACTGGGCTCTCCCCTCCTCCTCCTCCTCCTCCCTCCTCCTCCTCCTCCCTCCTCCTCCTCCCGTCCTCCTCCTCCTCCTCCTCCTCCTCCTCCTCCTCCTCCTCCCTCTCCTCCCTCCTCCTCCTCCTCCTCCTCCTCCTCCTCCTCCTCCTCCTCCTCCTCCTCCTCCCTCCTCCTCCCCCTCCTCCTCCTCCTCCTCCTCCTCCTCCTCCTCCCTCTCCTCCTCCTCCTCCTCCTCCTCTCCTCCCGTCCCCCTCCTCCTCCTCCTCCTCCTCCTCCACGTCCTCCTCCTCCTCTCCTCCTCCTCCTCCTCCTCCTCCTCCTCCTCTCCTCCTCCTCCTCCTCCACGTCCTCCTCCTCCTCCTCCTCCTCCTCCTCCTCCTCCTCCTCCTCCTCCTCCTCCTCCTCCTACTCCTCCTCCTCCTCCTCCCCCTCCCCCTGCCTGGGGGGCAAGTCGGCTGCCGCGACGAATGAACCAGGGCGAACTTGGACGCGCAGTTGCCGCCTCTGAGAAAACAAGTTTCCAAGATACCGCCCAGCCTGAGACAGAGACCTCATCTTCCCAAAAGAGACAGCAACACAGTCCCCCAAGAACGAAATGACCGCCCAGTTCAAGCACCTGAGCACCAAAGGAATGCCCGACAATCTGCCACTGACCAGGGGTCTCAAGAGGAGCCACCCCCTGGGATACCTCCAAGTTGGAGTAATCAGCCTCCCAGTCCAAGCCAGGGGCCCCAAGAGGGGCCACCCCCTGGAGATCCTCTGTGAAGCCGTAGAGCGCATCAGCGTGGTCCATGCCAGGGGCCCCAAGAGGGGCCACCCCCTGGGTAGCATCTGAGTCGAAGTTGATCTTCGCTTCCCAGTTCTTGCCAGGGGCCCCAGGGGGGAGGGGCACCCCCTGGTGCGCCAGAAAGCCAGAGGTCTCATGAGGAGCCACCCCCTGGAATACCTCTGGGTCGAAGTAGTGCGACTCATCCAAGTCCGTTCCAGGGGCCCCAAGAGGAGCCACCCCCTGGGATTCCAAAGAGCCAGCCATGGGGTCTCAACTGGAGCCACCCCTTGGAATACTCGCAGGCCCTCGATGAAGCTGCCAGGGGCCCCAGAAGGAGCCACCCCCTGAAATAACCCGCACGCTGCCGAGAAAGCCGCCGTACCCGTGGTAGATATGCCCGACGAACCTTCTCCAGTGGCCCCCTCTGCGCCGCCACTTGTCCATGGCTTGACGGGGGCCAGAGTTCGGCCGAGGGCGGGCTTGCATCAAACACTCAACGTCGGCGGCCTCTTGGCTGCAAGGGGTCTGTTCGGAGATGGCAGTGGGCCCCTTTTGTTTGCCCGTCGCCACTTGATCAACGCCGTGCCACGATGGCGGAGGCGTCGGCCCCGTAGCAGCCCCAGTAGTTGCTTGAGGTGCCGCAGGTGCTGCCGTAGACCCTGTAAACGACGCTGCTGCAGCGGGTGCTGAAGCGCCCGCCTCAGACCCTTCAGCGCTAGTTTGCGATGCCCCCGGCCCTGGCGAGAGATTGCCCTCGCGCTTCTTGGTAGCCTGCCAGGTACCCAGTTATTCCACCTTGCCCTGTTGCTGCCCAGCCAACGTCGCAACCATTTGACTGAACTGTGAAGATAGCGCCGCTTCGAACTCGTCCTCGAAGGATGTCTTGCGCCGCTCAAGCTCGATGCGATCCTGCGCCTCCAACTCCACGTCTTCGAAGAGGCCGCTAAAACTGAGCTTAAGTTCAGCCTGTTTGTCCAAGAACTCACGCACGTCCAACTTCCCCAGCCCATGCCGCCGAACAGGTTATGGGGCAAGCTCCTTGGCCACAGTTTCTTATGAAACGATAACCTCAGCCAAGCTTGCCGCTTGCTCCTTGTACTGGTCCATGGCTGTGCCCAGCTCCTCCAGGCGAAGAACTCGCTTTGCCACCTTGTCCAATGCCGCTTCAGCACGTTCAACTTTCTGAGAGGCCTCGGCAAGTCTGATGGACGGGGGCTTGGGAGGAGCCGCTGGTACCTGTGCCAAGGTAGATTGCAACATACGAGCCTGCTCTGCTGCAGCACCGCCTTTCGCGATGATGAATCCAAGAGAGGCTTCCGCATCAACGGGCTGCTGTCCGCGCTGATCACCGCCACCATGAACAGGTCGTGGTCCACTGGGGCGTCCCTTGAGGGAGTGGCCACAATACTGGCATGTGTAGTCGAACTTCTCGAGCTGGTCGTTGTAGCAGAACTTGCCGCACACCTTGCACCAAGTGGCGTCCCTTCCAGACTTGGGCATGGTGATGTGCTGGCTCGAGAGATTGGCAGTTGGTTTCCATGGTTTGTTCGTGCCGAGGTTGGCGACAGTCCGTGGTGCACCTCCCAGAGCGGGCCAAGCGTCACCAAGAGACAAGTTCGTGCTTGAGGTACCCGTTGATCGCCAAGGGGCCCACTGCTGCCATGAAGCCTTATACGCGCACCGCGAGAGAAGAAGGGCGGGAAGTACGAGATCTGTGGTGATCAGGTTCCTGAAAATTGGTGAGAACTTGCTGCGGACTAGCAGCTTCCTTGCAGGCACGGAGGCGCGGAGCCCCCTGTGTGCAGACATATTGAGCCAAAATGGCGACGGATGTGTAGAAGAGGAGGGGGGGGAGGAGGAGGAGGAGGAGGAGGAGGAGGAGGAGGAGGAGGAGGAGGAGGAGGAGGAGGAGGAGGCTTAGAAAACTTCTCTAAGAAGACTGAGGGACTTCCGAGCCTCTTGAGAAGGCCCGCCCCGTCCTCGCTTTCCCCCCCGGCTTTCGCCGCCGATCTATCCTGGAGCCCCCCACTGCAGAAGAACGATGCCGACTGCACTCTCCTCCCCGACGCGCCGCCTCCCACGAGCGAGCACGCGCCCCCCCCGCCGGCCAGGAGCGCGGTGACTCGCCGAGCCCCGGCGCTCGTCGCGCCCGCGCGCCTTGCGCCGGCGAGAAAAGACGTCCTCGGCGCTGCGGCTCAGAGGCGAAGCTAGAGCAGGGGAGGGTAGGCTGAAGTCGGGCCTGTCCCTCTACCGGAGGGAGCGTGAAAAATAGACAAGTCATCTGGGGGCGATGTTTGACTGCTTTTGACTGTGTGTGACATGTGTTTCCATCTTCTGCAGCTCTTCTTCCAAAATCCGGCTGTAGGAGGACATGCTTGTCCCAAGGTTACCCCTCGGTCGTTGAAAGTAGGTATTTTTGGATTCCCAGATTCCAATCTACTTTCAGCGCCTTCCTACTTCAAGAGTCGAGTGGTTTTCCCTCTTCTTTCCTCTTCAGGAGGCGTGCGGAAACCCAATATATTTCCAACGCCTTCCTACTTCATGTTTCTACCTACTTCTTCCGACCGATGGGTAAGTCGGGCCTGTCCCCCTACAGGGGGAGCTTCGACGAAAAATTGAATACACCCTAAGAATACCCCAAAAAGGCCAACAAATATTCAAAAAAGAGTCCCCTGATGACTTTTGGACTGTTGTTGTTACTATTGTCAGGGGTACTTTTCCTTTTTCGTCGGAAATCCCCCTGTAGGGGGACAGGCCCGACTTAAGCTTAGGGAGGGACGCATCGACCCCCACCCCGCCCAAGACCGTGCGGAGCTGCCATACCCTCGGCGAGGTGCCGCCGCTGCCAGGTCGACGCCTTCCCCCCCCTTGGAGCCAGTCCCCGCCTGACGCTGCCCCCCTGCGGCGGTCTTGGGGCGGCGCGCGACCACTGGAGCCGCACGGCGAAGACGGCGGCGGTGGCGGCGGCGGCGGCGGCGACGACTCCATACCCAGAGATCCGACGCTGCAAAAAACTCGGAGCGGGCGGTGTTGGGGCAGTCTTCGGCCTCTGGGGGGGCCCTGGCCAGGCCCCGGGACCGTCAGAAACAGCTCGGGACGAAAAGCCAGCCCTAGGGAAGCGGTCTGGACCTCCGGGGCCCACGCAGCGAAAAGATTGGAGCAGACGGATGTCTGGGGACCCGGCGCCCACGACGAGCAGGATCTGCTTGGTTCGCGCTGGGTGGGCTTGCCGGTGGGACAGATGGGGCGCGGGATGGCCGAATCGATCAACCTCTCTTTGGCTTCCGCCGATCGCGTGGGAACCCCCGGCCGGTAGCCCCCAGCGCACCGCGGCCCACATGCCGGAGAGGCGCCCGTGGACAGACGCGCGCCCGCGCCCGCGCGTCTGCCGGCCGGCCGTGCTTGGCACAGGCCACGCGCGCACGGCCTCTGTGAGATTTGTTTGCGGTGTGGCGACGCCGGCGATCGCTCAGCGCGGGATGGCCCAAGTGGAAGTCAGCGCGCCCAGTCAGGACGCGCGCCTTCATCCAGGGGGCCACTGTGTCCTTGCCTTGGCGGCCCGTCATCTGGCGTCTGCGCTGGTCGCCCTCCGCCCAGGAGGTCTCAACTTCGGCCTCCCAGGGTCTTGCGTCCTTGCCACTCGTCCTCAGTACACGTTTCGACGGCAGCTCGGGCTGCGAAACGGCAAACGAACACCAAGGAGGCGGGGGAAGAGGAGGACGGCTGCGGAGATGAAACTGCGGGCTGGCGAGGCGCTTTCAGGGCACTTGGGAAAAGCACGCGGCTTGCAGCGAGATGGGGAGGAGTGAGAATGAGGGAGGGAGGGGGATGTGTATAAGTGTCTGTAACATGTTAAAAGATGAACTAACTAAACACATAAATAACTACACAAAGAAATACACATATGTGAGCCAGCGTGGACGCCAAACAGCGTATTCTTGCAACCTGCGCCGTGCGATCGAGGTAGTGCAATCCATGTGGTGCAATCTAGGTGGTGCAATCCATGTGGTGCAAGTTACGTGGTGCAATTCACCCTGCCGAAGTCGAAGTTGTCAACTCCACTGCTCGCGCAATCATCCCACCCACCTGCCCGCAAGTTGATCTGCAAAATCCATGCGGCGGCGATTGCGGGCACTTCAGTCCGAGTAGGTGACCTGGTTGTGCGCGACATCATGGTAACGTCGACGCTGGCAGACACGATGGTGATAGTAGCGGTGCTGGCGACGACGATGAAGATGACGACGGCAAGGCCAGTGACGGTGCCGATGCTGATCACGCCGATGACGATGTTCGTGTCCACGTGTCGGTGTTGACGGTTGTGGAAGGATTTCGACATGCGCGCGCGGCCGACGGGCGCGAGTGGCCAGCATGGCATTTTTGTTGAAAGGGGTCGCGTCCCCCCCCCTGGCACGGCCGCGCGCGATTTCGACATGCGCGCGCGAGGCCCGTTTGGTCGCACCGGGTGAGAATATTGAAGAACCGCTAGTCCCTCAAGAGTCCGATGCTTTCGGGAGCCTCGACTTCCACCCCCATCCGAAACCTTGGGTTCCCATTGATTCTGGCATGCGTGCGCGACGACGCGCGCGTGTGAATTTCGTTATGTTGTTTAGCAAAGGATTTTCGCAAACGGGTGATTTTCAACAAACGAGTGCGCGCGCACAGTTTCATCCGACGAGGATGATGGGGGGGTGTCGGTACCGGCTTGGCTGGGATGCGATGGATACATATGTACAATAAGCGACGGGGCAGGATCAAATATAAATTGCACATCCTTGAGGGGCACGGATACCCGCGGGTGGGTGGTAGATCAGAATCATGGTGGGATGAACTTACGTGGGGTAAATTACGTGGTGCAACTAATCTTGACCGTCTTGAAGCTGTCCTCTCCACTGCTCGTGCAAACATCCCACCCTCCCACCCGCAACTTGGTCGCAAGACATCTTCAGACAAGACCGTGACGGTAAGTATTGCATGGCACTTGGCCACGACACCGATGCCGACGACGACAGCGACTTCGACGACGACGGCGCCGCCGACAGCGACTGCGACGACACCGACGACGTCTCCGATGTTTTCGACGACGACAACGACGACGACGACACCGACGACGACGACAACGACGCCGACGACGACGACGAAGACGACGACGACGTCGCCAACGGAGACGACGACGAGGGAGGAGAAAAAACGACGACGGCGACAACGACGACAACGACGATGGAGGAGGGAAGACGGCGACGACGCCAACGACGAAGAAGGAGGAAGGACGGCGACGCCGACGACGACAACGACGAGGGAGGAGGGAAGACGACGACGATGACAACGACGACGAAGACGACGACGACGGCGACGAAATAGGAGGGACGACGACGAGACGCCGACGACGGACGACGACGACGAGGGAGGAGGATAACGACGAGGGAGGAGTGAAGACCACGACGACGACGACGACGACGACGGCGACGAAATAGGAGGGACAACGACGAGACGCCGACGAAGACAACGAGGGAGGAAGGACGACCACGGCGACAACGACGACGGAAACGACGACGACGCCAAGACGACGACAACGACGACGAGGAAAGACAGAAGACGACGACGGCGACGACGACGACGACGACGAGGGAGGAGGGAGGACGACGACGACGACGACGCAAGAGCGCGCGCGCACAATTTTGTTGAAAACCCATGTTGCGAAACCTTGTGTCTTTGTAGGTTTTTTGGACGCACGATTTCGAAATCCTTCCGAAACCGAAGGTTTTTGAAGGATTTCGGCATACGCCCGCGACGACGCGCGCGTCTGCACTTCGTCCCATTTTTGCACAGGATTCTCGCGACGGCACACGCGCAAGAGCGTTCGACAGATTTCGACATGCGCGCGCGAAGCCCGTTTGGTAGCATTTTGTGAAAATCTTGGAAAACCTATGGTTTTCTTAAGATTTCGCAAGAGCTCGCGCGTAAGTTTTTTTTTGAATCAGTGTTGCGAAACCATGTGTTTTTACATGTGTTTGGGAAATTCAATTTTGAAATCTCTCGGGAACCGAAGGTTTTGGAAGGATTTCGGCATGCGCGCGCCACGACGCGCGCGTGCGCACTTCGTCCCATTTTTTGCAAAGGATCCGTGAAAAAGTGCTATGTTAGAACAAAACATGTCACCGCATAGTGTTTTTTTTACCAGGGAACCGCAGGGGGGGGAACCCGGCTTGGCTGGGATGGTATGAATTCATATTTAGGATGGACATGTGGTCAGAATCATATGTACTTTACAGCACGCGCGGGGTAACCGATAAGTCCGGGGGGGGGGTAGAATCTATTAGTCTTTTAGAATGGAGAATCGACGTGGTGCAGCACTTGTGGTGCAATGTACGTGGTGCAATAAATTTTGTGTACACTACGATGTACCATCAATTTGCTGCAATCGATGCGGTGCAAGTAATGGACGTTCGCCATGAATTGTAAATCCCCGTGTTCGCGCAATCACCGCACCCACCAACCCGCAGTTTGGTTTTCAAAACCCATGCGGCGGCGGTTGCGATGACTGCTTGGCGCTGGGTGGTGCATCGCTGCGGCCGCGCTAGCGCGCGCAGATTCGCACGCAGAACGGCTCGCCAGTCTGGCGCGACCGACGCGGCCGCGGTGGCGCTGACCGCCAGAGACTTCCCAGCGCGTCTCGCAGGCCGCGCTGACGCGCGGGCATGTCAGCGCGAGTCGGTGACCCATCCAGGCGCGATATCATGGCGACTTCGACACCAGCAAACACGATGGTGATAGTAGCGGTGCTGGTGACAATGATGACGATGACGACGGCACTGCCGACGACGGCGCCGATGTTGATCACGCCGATGACGATGATAGTGTCCACGCGTCGGTGAAACAACTCTTGTAGAAATCTCGGCATGCGCGCGCGGCCGACGGGCGCGATTGGCCCGCGTGATATCTTTGTGGACAGGGATCATGCCACCCAACCCCTTCCTTCAACAAGCGCGCACACGCGTTGGAATGATCCCGACATGCACGCGCGAGAGGCCCGCTTGATCGCATGTGATAAACATGTTGAAAGCATGGTGATCGTAAAATGTTGCAATGGCCCGCGTGTCGACCATTCTATGTTGGAAAAGCATGTGGCAACACCATGAGCTGGTAAAATATACATACATAAAGATATCGTTATAGATGCTTATATATATACATATATCGGCGCACCGGGTCCGGGGGCCCGGGGCCGGGACCTCGACCGCAAATGTGCACCCCGGGGGGCCCGGAGGCTCGTCGGGGCTTGCCGGAGGCCTCCCCAGTCAGACAAGACGGCCCAAGAAGCGCCCAAGACGGCCCAAGAAACTTCCAAGAGGCCTCCAAGAGGGCTCCGAGATGCTGAAGATGGCCTCCAGACGTCCAAGGACGCCCCCAAGAGGCCCCAAGAAGCCTCCAACATGCGTCCCAAGAGGGCCCCTAGACGCAAAAATTGGCCCATTCCCTTCGTAAAACGTACATTTTCAACAAAGTTGTCTTTTGGGCTTTCCGACGTTACAGGACGGCCCAAGAGGCGCCCAAGACCGCCCCAAGACGGCCCAAGAAGCTTCCAGAGGGCCCCAGGACAGCCCAAGAGGGCCCCAAGACGGCCCAAGAGGCGCCCAAGATGGCCCAAGAGGGCCCCAAGACGGGCCCAAGAGGGGGCCCAGAGGAGGACCACGAACCGCAAGCTCGAGCCTTCCGCCCCAAGAGGCCGCCAGGAGGCCCCCAGGAGGCCCCTCAAGAGGCCCCTGGAGACCCCAGACGTCCAAGGACGCCCCCAAGAGGCTCCAAGAAGCCTCCAACATGTGTCCCAAGAGGGCCCCTAGACGCAAGAATTGGCCCATTCCCTTCGTAAAACGTACATTTTAACAAAGTCGCCTTTTGGGCTTTCCGACGTTACAGGACGGCCCAAGAGGCGCCCAAGACCGCCCCAAGACGGCCCAAGAAGCTTCCCAGAGGGCCCCAGGACAGCCCAAGAGGGCCCCAAGACGGCCCAAGAGGCGCCCAAGATGGCCCAAGAGGGCCCCAAGACGGGCCCAAGAGGGGGCCCAGAGGGGGACCACGAACCGCAAGCTCGAGCCTTCCGCCCCAAGAGGCCGCCAGGAGGCCCCCAGGAGGCCCCTCAAGAGGCCCCAGGAGACCCCAGACGTCCAAGGACGCCCCCAAGAGGCCCCAAGAAGCCTCCAACATGCGTCCCAAGAGGGCCCCTAGACGCAAAAATTGGCCCATTCCCTTCGTAAAACGTACATTTTCAACAAAGTTGTCTTTTGGGCTTTCCGACGTTACAGGACGGCCCAAGAGGCGCCCAAGACCGCCCCAAGACGGCCCAAGAAGCTTCCAAGAGGGCCCCAGGACAGCCCAAGAGGGCCCCAAGACGGCCCAAGAGGCGCCCAAGATGGCCCAAGAGGGCCCCAAGACGGGCCCAAGAGGGGGCCCAGAGGGGGACCACGAACCGCAAGCTCGAGCCTTCCGCCCCAAGAGGCCGCCAGGAGGCCCCCCCTCAAGAGGCCCCAGGAGACCCCAGACGTCCAAGGGCGCCCCCAAGACGCTTCGCGTCACCAATTTCTTCTCGCAACGATTCCTGGGTCTGTGACTCGACAGAACCTAAGCGCGCGCGAAGCGCGCGCGTGGTTCTAGTATTTATATATACATATATTATACACATGTACATTTATGTATGTATAAAGATACACACGGGGAGTTCGCTCTTGAACCCCCTGCGGCACCCACGGCATTCGATCGATTGTTCCATACGTTGCAAAGGATTATCTCACAGTGCTGTGTTTTGATAACATGTGCGTGCGCAGAGTACCAGCTTCGAAATTGTGAAATATAGGTCCCCTTTTGTATAATGGGAACTACCAATGTCTGGCGCGGGCTCATTGACGGATTGGGGCCGACAACAAGACTGGGAAAGTAATTCGCCGCCCGGGGCCGTCAATCTGTTGGGTATCTCGTGGGTCCTTGAGGAACCTGGGAATCCCTACGGATTCCTATGGATTCGTAGGATTCCGAAGGATTCACACAGATTCTTAAGCATTCTTCAAAGTCCATTCAGGTCCCGATGGATTCGCCGGATTCCTCAGAATAGGGTTCCTGGAGTCCTAAGGATTCCCGTCGGATTCCGAAGGGTTTTGTGGATCCCTTCAGGATCCGTAGGGACTCCCAGGGAGTAGTAAGAGTCCTCAAGCTTCCGACTGGTCCCCGAGAATTTTCGGGATCCTGTGAGGAGTCGTCAGGATGTGTCCGGATTCGCAGGATTCTTCAGGCTGGATTCCTAGGGAGCCATTGGGATCCTAGGGTCTCCCAGGGTTCTAGTGGGTCTCAAGGACAGTTGGAATCAACGCCATGTGGGTTTGCACGACCATCCGTGTATGAATATGCTCGGAATCCATCTCGTGTGCAGGGTCGCCCACGGCAGTTTATCCGTTGGGAGCAACAACCATCCAACAAGATCCCGCGTTGCGAACAATAGTGCGTACATTAGCACGCGCGCAGCAGCAACTAAACAAGCTCACCACAATTGAGGCAGGCTCTTACTGCGCACGGTTACCTGAGCGATCCGTTTGTGGAGACGGCGACGATCAAGACAACGACAACGACAAAGGCGACGTGCATACTCGAGTGGAGATGTATCGAATTATGTGCTAATCCTGGTGCAAACAAGCTCACAATTCCTCTGTCGCGCAGGGTCGCCCAGCAAGCATAATCCGATGGAAGAAAGAGCCACCTGTCAATACCTAGTACGGAAAACAATTCTGCGCAAATAGTTGCACGCGCGGCAACCACCGAACAAGTTCAGCACAAGTATGGCAAGATCTCATTTCGCACGCCACTTGCGCGAACCCACTATGAAGACGGCGGCGGCGACGATCGCGAAGTCGACGACCAAGACGATGCCGATTCGATTGGAGATGAAGCGAAGCATAATTCAAGCCTTTTTTACACGGGGGAGCGAACATCCTCTCCCGCGCAGGATCGCCCAGGAAGCATTATCCGTCGGGGAGAAGAACCACCCAACAACAAATGGCAGGCGAGCAATAGTGAGCAAACAACCGTTGGCGCCAGCAGACGCGTACAGACGAAAGGAAGATGCAGTACATGTTAGCAGGGAGCGTAAGCATGGAGTAGATGCTGTAGATGTTAGCGGGACACGTGTGCATTTAGACATACATCTATATATATATATATATATGTATATATATATATATATATGCTCAGCCCCCCCCCCAGCACACCCCCCCAGGGCCCGTCATCCTCATCATCATCCCCATCGCATTTCTCCTCATCCGCATCTGCATGATTATGAGGATCAGGATGCGGAGGAGGAGGATGATGCTGATGATGAGGATGATGATGATGATGAGGAGTAGGGGGAGGAGGAGGAGGGCGGGGATGATGATAAGGCGGAGGGGGCGGATAATGCGGAGGATGCGGATGATGATGAGGATGAGGATGATGATGATGAGGAGGGGGAGGAGGAGGGGGATGATGATGATGATGATGATGACGATGACGATGACGATGACGATGACGATGATGATGCTGCTGATGATGATGATGGTGGTGGTGATGCTGATGATGATGATGATGATGCGGAGAATGGCAATAATAATGCTGACGATGATGATGATGATGATGAGCATCATGAGACCATCAGCGCCTGCGAAGCCGCGCGTGATGATTGGCCTCGGTGCCGTAGCTGAGACCAGCTGGGGATGGCGCGTAGTAGGCTTTCCTGTTAAGTCTGGCTTAAAGTGACTCCACGCTAGCGGGCGATTAACATGCCCGGCCTTGTTTTGATTCGAGCCAGATCAGCCTTCACAGCCGCGTATGAAAATCAGTTAATGGGCAATGCGGCTACCGCCCTCGTCGTCGTCCTCGCCATCGCCCTCGTCGTCGTCGCAACAGAAATCTTCGTCGATCGCCATCGTGGCCGACTGCCGCCACGATGGTTGGCTGATCACTTTGACTTCACGCGCTTCCTTCCCTAGATGAGGAGGGGCACTTGCAAGGGGGGCCAGCGCGGCGACATGACAATGATAATAACAAGGGGGCGGGGGCCGAGGGTGATGGGGACGATCAGCAGATGTATAAAGAGGTGGTGTGGGAGGGGGAGGAGGAGGAGGAGGAGGAGGAGAAGGAGGAGGAGGAGGAGAGCAGGAGGAGGATGCGGGAGGAGGAGAGGGGGGAGGAGGAGGAGGGAGGAAGGAGTTTGAGGAGGAGGAGCAGGAGAGAGCGGAGGATGGGGGGAGGAGGAGGAGGATAAGGAAGAGGAAACGGGGGGGGAGGGTGCAGGAGGAGGGGGCCGAGGAGGAGCATGCGCAGCCAAACCATGCTATTCACATGTTGTGTTTTGGTTTGTTTGGTCAGGGAATCCACGAAACCTCGCCATTCACATGTGTGTTTGGTTTTTTCTGGTTTTCAGAAGCCCCACAAGCTTGACCAGAGGGGGGGCGCGGGGGGGGGTGGAGCTTCTGAAAACGAAAACAACAAAAAAAACCTGTGAATAGCATGGTTGCGTGGCTTCCCTGACCAAAAAAAAAACAAAAAAATGTGAATATCATGGTTTGGTGGCCACGCCCCATTCCGCAAGCCTTCCTGGCGAAGGTATAGGAAGGGGAGGAGGAGAAGGCGAGGAGGGGAAGGACGAGGAGAGGGAGGACGAGTGGGAGGGCGAGGAGGGAAGCACGATGAGGAGGGCGAGGAGGGAGAGCGAGGAGTAGGACGAAGCAGGGAAGGACAAGGAGAGGGAGGACGAGGGGGACGGCGAGGAGGGGAACACGAGGAGGAGGGCGAGGACGAAGGCGAGGAGGAGAGCGAGGGGAGGAAGGACGAGGAGAGGGAGGACGAGTTGTATTGCCCGCCGAGAGCTTAGAAGGGAGGAGGGCCATCATTAAAGACCTGCGGTTACTTGACAAAGATGAGGGTGGCGATATTGGTTTGGCTGGGATGATACGAACTCACGTGTAGAATTAACACTGGGGCAGAATAGTGCATAAATCGCACATCCCCACGGGGCGGATACCCCTATGGGGGGATCCCAATTCTCTTCAGGAGCGGTAATATATGTGGTGCGTCCTATGTGGTGCAAAGCCAAGAAGCAAAGCAATGCGAAGCAATGCAAAGCTGGCGGCGACGAGGTGGCGACGGCGGCCACATGGCGGCCAGAGCGGCCCGCAGGCACAGACGACGGGCGGCGACGAGGCGGCGACGGGGCGGCGACGGCGACCACGTATCCGCCAGACCGGCCGTAAGGCCCAGACGACGGGCGGCGACGAGGCGGCGACGGGGCGGCGACGGTGACTGCGTAGCCGCCACAACGGCTACCAGGCCGAGTTCCCTAGAAAGCAAAGAAGAACCCCTAAGTGCATGCATCCGTTGGGGAATACAGATGCGTTATATTAAAAAGTATGTATAACATGTGTTTCCGATATGTGTCTGCATATATATATAGCCCGTACATACATACATATACATTTACATATACATACACCTATACATATATGTATACATATACATGTATATGCATATGTACATGCACATAGACATTTACATATACATATACATATACATACATTTATATATACATATACAAAAACATACACATACATACATACATGCAGACTGGCATCAATACAGACATACATACAGACATGCATGCATAAATACATGCATGCATGCATGCATGCATGCATACATACATACATACATACATAGTATATATATACTATTGCGTTGCCACTATGTCACTATGTTCCGCCACAGCGCTCGGGCGGCCGCCTGGGGGGTGGCCTACTCTGGGGCCTCCCCAGAAACTCACGGCTTCTGAGAGACCCTTGCTTCTCGGGCCATTTGGCTTCCAAAACGGCCCAGGAGGCCCACAAGAAGGTGCCACGGCGGGCCCTGAAACCGGATCATGCCATGCCGGAAGTGCAGACCCCAAGCCACCCCCGAGGCCTCTCGAAGAGGCACGCGAGGATTTCCGAGAGCGCCCAAGAGCAGCCGGGAGCGCCGTCCATAGCCGTTTTGGCTCAAGCCATTCTTGCCCAGAGGAGGTCTCCAGGTTGGACCCATGTGCCCTGCCGGCCAGCACCCCACCGGCATGCTCGGCGCGATGCTTCCAGAGTTTGCGGCGGCCTTCTCCGAGCACGGGAAGGGAACTGCGGTGCGCCCCGAGCCAGACGGGTTCAGCTCGGCCCCCACCCGATGTCCGACGCCAGAGCTGCTCGCCTCCGGCGACGGCCACGACGCCAGCGCGCACGCGGAGAGCCCCGGCGCCGCCGCGCTGCCGAGGCACGGGGCCGAGGCGGCGCTCCTCGGAGGCCCGCGCCGCCGGAGGGGGTCTGCGGCGCCAGCGCCCAGGGAGGCTTCCCTCCGGCGCCTCCGGTCCGAGGCGTACTGGGAGCAGATCGCGACCGCCGCGCGGCCGCCCGCGCGCTCGCCCTGGGACCTGGGCGTGAGGCAGCGCCGCACGGGCCACGACGAAGGGGGTCATCCTCGGGCGGGCGGCGGTCACGCGGCGCGGGCGGCAGATGGCGCCGCAGGCGGAGGAGGCCCCGCTGGCAACCCCGGAAGCTGGGCGGGCGCCGTCTCCCGGGAGCTGCGCCGCGCCGCGCGCGGGCCCAGTGCGGTGCCGGCCATCCCGCCGGCCCCGCCGCCAGCGCCGCCATCGGCAGCAAGCGGGGCCGCGCTGAGGTCGCGGGGCCGGTCTTACCACCTGGCTGGCAGCCGCTATCAGCACGAGGGAAACGGATCCTGGAAGAAAGGCGTATCGGGACCAGTCCCTAGGACCGGCGCCTCAGCACCTGGCATCGACATGTAGACTCAAAGCGTGTGCTAGGGCGAGATGCGAATTATGAGCCGTCGCGCACGCAGTCCGCAGAGGAGCTAGCAAGGAGCACAATTTGCCCGCAGGGCAGCGACAGACCGGGGAGGCCCAGTTAGGCGGCCGATGTTGCTACCCCAGGGCTCCCTTCATCAGCGGAGTTTGCGCCTTATCATCTGCGCAGTTTTGCCCTCATCTGTGACCATGTACAATAAATGGATGAGCAGAGAACGGCAAAGGCGTATTGGGACCCTCCACGGGCCCCAAGACCGTCGCCTCAGCACATGGCATCGACATGTAGAATACAAATTGTTTGCTAGGAGAGATGCAAATGTTGAGCTGTCGCGCACGCGGTCCACAGAGGAGCTAGCAAGGAGCACAATGACCGCGGGGCAGCGACAGACAGGCGAGGCCCAGTCAGGCGGCCGATGCTGCCACCCCGGGGCTCTCCTTGCATCTGCATCAGCGTAGTTTTGCGCCTCATCATGTGCACAGGTTTGCCCTCAGCGGTGACCATGACCACAGTATGACCCGAATCTGTTCGCAAGAGCTTCTTGTGCCAGGTTGAGTTGCATGAGGCGTCCGCCTGCGGTCGGCTCAGCAGTGTACATTTATTTTTACTCGGGCGTTACTCGCTCTCCCTTACAACTCCTCCTTGTTAGATCAGCGATAGATTCGCCACTATAGCTGATTTATTTGGCAGCGCAGATTCTTCGGCGCGCCACTCAGTAATTATGTCATTCGCGCATCCACCAGTCAGGTTGCTGGGTCTGTCTTCAGAGGAACTCCGCCTGCGGACAGCTCGGCTTTTCAGGTTGTGGGGCCGATCGGTCCTTCTCCTGCCTGCACGTCCCGCCGATCCATGTCTAGAAAATTGGCTGGACACACATTTTCTATCGCGGCAGTCGCGCCTCTTTCGTGCATGGGGCCGACCCGCTGCGAGCGACTGGGCTCGAGCCCTATAGTGCACTTGTTGCTCTCCGACGAAGGCGAGGCTGGGAGGGCGTGTATAACATGCCAGGGCCAGCTTGGCCCGGGCTTGGCACGGTGTATAGATGCCTTCTGCGTATGCTCGACCATCAGGGCCGAAGCACTCGCTACCGATCGGGGACCATGCGGCACGACGATCTCCCCAGAGACCGGAAGCTACAACCAACAACAACAAAGTAGCAGCCAGGAGCGCCGTGGAAGGGGGGGCCGGTCCCTTTCCAGAGCGTGTACGATGCTCGCACAGAGAATTGCAAAGGACCCGAGGGCCCTCCACTCGGTGCCTCGCGGCATGGTGGCGGATTTGCAGTTCCATACCCGCACAGACACACATACATACATATATATAGAGAGAGAGAGAGAGAGATCGATGTATAACATGTATGTATATAAGCATATGTATACGTTATATACAGACGCATACATATACGTATACGTGTACATATACATATACACAACAACAACAACAATGCCACAACGCTGCGTCAATACATAGCCTCTGTCTCTGGGCGCTTTCATGCTTGAACGCATGTCTGAAAACGAACAACTACACAGCGAAAGGAGACCGTAAACAGCAGCACAGCACGGCACGCGGGCGGCAACGCTTGTGCTTTCTGGAGACCGAGCACGGCAGGGTACGCGGGCGGCACGGCATGCGGGCGCACGGCTCGCGGGTGGTACGGCACGGCACGCGGGCGGCACGCTTCTTGTTTCGCACATGCGGACAACTCGCTACAACCGTGCCGCCGTTGATATTTAGCTTGTCCGCCTGCGCAGTTACTCTCTCTGCCTAGCCGCCGACGCAAAAGTTGTTCTCTGGATGCGGGCCCCAAGCATATACACCACCACCACCACCACCACGTCGATTCCTCCTGCCTCCACCCTCCTGCTCCTCCCTCCTCTCCTGGGAGAGGGAGGGGATGAGGGAGGTGTCGGTGGTGGTGTAGACCCTCGGCCCCCGCACTGGAACGCAGGAGCCGGCACGGCACGCGGGCGGCACGGCACGGCCCGGCACGGCGGGTGGCCCTTTGCGTGACATGCTCGCACGGCACGGCACACGGCACGCGCAGGGCACGGCCTGGCACGCGGGCGGTGCTATTTCTCCGCATGCCAGAACGCGCGCACGGCACGCGCACGGCACGGCACGCGGGCGGCACATGCTCAGGAGCGAAAGAAGGACGTACATGTACATGAATCCACGCTTGTTTCGAGAGCACGCGTTGCACAAGTGTTCGCATCACGCGGCCGGTCTCGCGAATCGAGGGGCCGTGTTCATGGACATGGCTGGGCGCGTACGTCCTTTGTGGGCTCCCTACATGTGTCGCAGATGACCTTCAGGTCTGACGTTGGAGGAAATTGCAACAGGATGGAACAAAAAGCGACCAGGGCCCCAGACCCAAGTCGGGTGTGTCCCCCATACAGGGGGGTTTTCGTCGAAAAATAAAGCGTAGCCCAAAAGTGGTCAAAATAGTCTGGGGACTATTTTTTGTAATTTGTTCTACCTTTTTGGGGGTACTTGTGGGGTATTTTTTGTTTTTCGTCGAAAATCCCCCTGTAGGGGACACGCCCGACATAACCCCAGACCCAGTCTTCCTGCGCCATTCTTCGAGCCGGACGTCGATCTGTGAGGGCCCCAGGGACCGAGACCGGGCGAAGACGCCCGCTGTGAAGAATGTGCATCGCCGGGGTCTGAGGGCAGAACGGCTGTCATAGTGCAAGCGATAGGTCGGGCATGTTCCTGCACAGGAGGAACACTCGAGAATGGTAAGAAATAGTCTGGTGACGATTGTCCGTGCTCTTTTGACTAGTTTGGGCCATTGTTCAACTGCTGGTTGCTTTCCGTCCAAGCTCCGCCTGTGGGCTGACATGCCCGACCTAGTGCCAGCGGGGCTGCAGATCGCAGTCCCTCTTTGGGGGAAGCCTTCCGAAGCCTCCCATCGACTGTTTTGTCTTGTCTGCTCTGCGGCGCCGGCAGGCCGCACAAGGGCCAGCCCGCGGGGGCGCGAGCGAAGGCGCGGGGGCCAGGGATCTCTACCCCTTCCCGGCGGCCCACTTTCCATCGAGCACAGAAGAACCCTTAATCCTAGTAACACAGTGGAGACGTGGTCGCACTGAGGTCCCCGTCTTTGGGGGATCATAAAGATGGGCGGTGTGGTTCGATACATCTGCAGAAAGGGCCCCCCCTATCCCTGATGTGGTTCGCCCTCCTAACTTAGGTCGCCTCCCAAAAGGTCAGGGGTCTTGTTTTGGTTACTCATTGCATTCACCCCACTGCAGTGACGGGGGTGGCAACTCCCTTGCAATCTAGGCCTCCTAGATTCGAAGAAGAAAAAGCGCCATAAACATAAACTGTTGGCGCTCCGCGCGGATTTCTCGGATCTGCGCTGGGGCCCCCTGGCGGCGCCTCTGGCGCCGCCCCTGGCGCGCTCCGCGCGCCAGGGAGGGGGGCATATCCAAGAAATCCGCGCGGATCGCCAAAAGTTTATGTTCATGGCGTTTTCTCTTATTCGAATTTAGGCTTCCTAGATGGGGTCAGAGTAGATGAGGTCGGAGGATCGCACCGCATCGCCGATGCATCGCAGATGCGGCTAGATGTGCAGCCCGATAGCCCGATTTGTTTTACGTCGACGTCGCCGATGTATCGGCGATACGGCGCAATCTTGCGACCCCACTTACTCCGACCCCATCTAGGAGGCCTCTATGCAAGGTACTTGCAAGTGGGTTGCAGGTCCGCCTAGCTGATCCAAGTTGGGTCTGCGACTTTTTCAGTCTGTGGGTTGCAGCCACCTTGCAACTGTTACAACTGTTGCAAGTCGATCTGGCCACTACAGCCGGGTTCCCTTCTGAGCCCGTCCGGCGTCTAGGCCCATGTGGCCGCCGAGCGGACTCACGATCGAGCCCCGTCGGCGGCCGAGCAGGCTCAATTGCCTCGACCGTGTCGGAGATGAGCCCGTTCGGACCCACTCGGCGGCCGAACGGGGTCAGAAGGGAACCGTGTGGCAGGCTGAACCGCTCTTGACGCTCCTGGGGCCTGGCAATGGGCCCACATAGGCCGAACATAGAAACAACAAAACAAAACAAAAATCTTGAATTTGCGCTTGATCTTCTCAAGACAGGGTCCCCAGAAGTTTCGATCCTCTCCCCAGGGCCGGTTTGCCATCCCGAGTCGTTCTGTGACGGCCCCGGGGGCCCCCCGAGGGTCTCCAGACGCCGAAAATTGCCAGCATGTTGATGTCGTGATTTGTCCACGACGCGAGCATGTCAGGGCCTGGCGGTCAAAAAATCAAACCCGGGACCTGATCCAGGGAGCGTCTTAGCTACAAAGTCAGGGCGGACCCAGCCGTGGCGATGCGGAGCCCCCTTGGAGGCCCAAAAACGACGGAAGCAGCCGAAGTTCGACCCTCAAGCCTCCGTGCTGAATTTTTCAATGCGCTGGAGAGCTGGGCCTCAACTCTCGCTTCCGCAGGTGCCTCGGGAGCGGCGGCAGCCGACCCGGCCGGCCGCGGCGCGCATGCCGGCGACGCTCGGCGCTCAGCCGAGCCCGTGAGGGGGGCGGCCATGCAGGACGTCGGGCCTGCGGCCTGGCCCGAGCGGTGTCAGCGTCATCTAACCTATCCCTATATTTCCCTGCGAAGCCCAAAGGAACAGGGCATCTCTCCCCACCCAGGTGGGCATCGGTGCGATCGGCATGGGTGCGGAAAGAACGGGTACGAAGACCGACAGCAGTCCCTGCTCATTTTGAACAGGACTCGCTGCCGGCGTCGTCGCGGACGGCGTCCACTTTAGACAAAATATTGCCTGCCCAATCGCCGCCGCTGTCGATGCTAGACAACTCGGCCACGCGCAGAGAGGGGCAGGGGAGGAGGAAGGCTTCTTAGAAGCACCCCTGGTTCTTAGCAGGCGCGGGCCTCCTCTGTAGGTGCAGGGCCAGCGCCGCGCCTTCTAAGAAGCAGCTTCCTAAGAAGCCGTGCCCCCTTCCCCCGACCCCCTACCCCCGCCCCCCGCGCGCGCCGCCAAACAACATTTGTTGTTGGGCATCGTGCCCGTGCAGTGGAAACCCATGCCAAGAAACGCCCTGCTTTCCTCCAGGGTGCTCTGGGTTTCTTGGGTTTCGATGGTTTTGCTATGGAACGCGTGACTTTCCCACGCCGAAAAACCATAGACGCCCTGGGGTCTCAGGGTTGGGTTTCTCGTGGAAGGCTTCTTGTGGTCGAGCTCCCACTGTGTCTGTCCGCACCCGCCTCGGGCGTCCAGAGGAAGGTCGGCCAGAGGGACAGATGCGGTCCCAGACGGAGGAGGAGGAGGAGGAGGAGGAGGAGGAGGAGGAGGAGGAGGAGGAGGAGGAGGGAGGAGGGGGAGGAGGAGAGAGGGAGGAGGGAGGAGGGAGGAGGGAGGGAGGAGGAGGAGGAGGAGGAGGAGGAGGGGAGGAGGAGGAGGAGGAGGAGGAGGAGGAGGGGAGGAGGAGGGAGGAGAGGAGGGAGGAGGAGGAGGAGGGAGGAGGGGAGGAGGAGGAGGTGGAGGAGGAGGAGGAGGGAGGAGGAGGAGGGAGGAGGGGAGGAGGGAGGAAGGGAGGAGTGAGGAGGGAGGAGGAGGAGGAGGGAGGAGGAGGAGGAGGAGGGAGGAGGGAGGAGGGAGGGAGGGAGGGAGGAGGGAGGAGGGAGGAGGGAGGAGGGAGGAGGGAGGAGGAGGAGGAGGAGGGAGGAGGGAGGAGGGAGGGAGGGAGGAGGAGGGAGGAGGGAGGCCTGGCGTGCCCGGGCGTGGCCTGGCGCCTCGAGGCTCGGAGGCCCCCCAGCGCCGGGGCAACAGGCTCGGGGTCGCGCGGCTCGAGCTTCGTGCTCTGGGGGTTTTCGATCGTCCTGGGGCGTGGCCCTGCGGCGCACGGACGGGGAGCGAGTTCACCGACTCCCACTTGCGAGGTAAACAGTGCGCCGGCAGCAGTAGCAGCAGCGTTGCTCGCTTTCGCAGTCATGTTCCGAGCAGACAGCTGCACTCGTGGCATTCCAAGCTTCGGTGCTTCCCCCTTATCACCCTCTGTTTACCCGTGCTTGACTTTGTGGCTCCAACGTCCCAGAGCCCAGCGCTCGTGCCCGTACAGTATAAGATCACTAAGTCTGGGTGGACTGGGAGAGAAAACCAAAAAACAGTCGTGTTCCGAGCGGACAGCCGTGCTCGTGCGTGGTCGCTGCAGTTCGCCCCACGTCCCCCCTCGGCCACGTGGTGTCTGGATGCCGTGCCAGGTCTGCGGGCAAGGCTCGCAGGAGCCTCCCCTGGCCGCCACTGGCGGTACAGATATCGTTGAGAAGGTCCGTTTCTGGAGGGAGAAGACAGCGCACGGCGTGCGATGCAATCAGTCGCATCGGAAAGCTCAAGACATGGAGGTAATGAGCGTCTTCAACATCCCATTCTGTGCAGTTCCGAGAAGGGTCCAGGACGGCGCGACGTGCGCGCAATGACGAGGTCGGTTTCTGCGTTCGGGATGAAGGGCGCCGAGCAGCGGAAGAGTGCTTGTAAGAAGTGCAAGACCAAAAAACGAGGCTGCGCGCAACACGCGACCAGGCCAAGCAGACCCAGGAGTTCTGCCGAGGACCACGTTGGGTTCACGCGGGGCTCTGGTGCTCGGGGCGCTCCTCAGATCCAGGCGTGGGTTCCTATAGTCGCGGCCGAGGCTCGCCGTGGCCAAGAGCGCCCCTTCGCTTCCCATCCAGCGCTCGCGTGGCAGCACGCCGATGGCATCCCAGAGGCGCGACGCCGCTTTACAGCACAGGGCCCCCAGACGCCCCCGCCCGTTCCTCAGGGCCGGCCTCTCATCCCGAGTCGTGTTTTCACAGTCAAAGTCCGCCGTGTTGCTTGTGCCACGGCGCGGGCATTTCTGCGACGCCCCCCTCGCCGGAAGGACGACGTCCGGCCCTCGGAGATCCTTCCTGGGCGGCTCTTCCTGGGAAGCGCCAAGCTCAGGGGCAACGAGGACATGCCCAGGGAGGTTATGATGCTCCAACCTACTTTATCCTTGATCACCAGAAAGAATTTCGAGCGCCAGAAACAGTTCCGATATTCAAAAGTTTTCACGTGTCGGGCCCTGGGAGACACTCGCCCGACACTGTTTCGACACTCTTTTGACACTTTTCCAGGTGTTCGGTGTCATTTCTGGGATGCGGTCCTTAAGTAGGATGGGAACAACATAATAGGGGAGGATGCATCGACCCCCAATCGCCCATTGATCGCCGATAGTGGCCCGGTAGCCCCAAAAGCTGCCCAGGAACGTGCGGATGTATTGTTGGGGGCCTATCGCCGATCTATCGGCGATGCATCGCCGATTCCAGGTCGGTGTGTCCCCCCCTATGCCTATCGCCCCTCTCGTTGCCCCTCACAAGCACGCGAGGGCGGCGGGCCTGGGGGAGAACGCCCAGGGCATCACCCACCTGCTCAACGTGTGCGACGCGGTGGTGGTGCTGCCCGGCAAGACAGCCTCTGGCGTCGTCGCCGAGTGGGTCCCGATTAAGGATCGGGCGCCCGAAAAGGGGGGTTGAGGAGGAGGAGGAGGAGGAGAAGGAGGAGAAGGCAAGATGCTGAAATAAGGACCCCTTGCGACTCAGGAGGGGCTCCTCTGTTCGGGCCGTTCCTCCTATTGATGTCAGGGAACCTACTCGTAACCACTAGGCCTCCCAGATGGGGTCGGAGTAGATGGGGTCGGAGGATCGCGCCGCATCGCCGATGCATCGCCGATGCGGCTCGATGGGGACCCCGATTTGCTTCACGTCGACGTCGCCGATGCATCGCCAACGTCGACGATGCATCGTCGGTGCATCGCCGATGCATCGCCGATCCTCCGACCCCATCTACTTTGGCCCCATCTAGGAGACCTCTAGTTAAGTCGGGCATGCCTCTCCACTGGAGAAATCTTCTAGAACTGTCAAAAAAGTCTGGGGGCGATGTGTTGATTGCTGTTGACAATGTTTGAATGTGTTTTAACTATTCTCTTTGTTCTTCCAAAATCCACCTGTAGGAGGACATGCCCGACCTAAGGTTAGAGTTAACACGCTGAAACAAGGACCACTAACGACTCGGGAGGGGCTCTTCTGCTCGGGCCGCTCTTCATACTAGCGATGTGAGGGAACCTATTATTGACCCAGGCTCGCCCTGGACTGAACAGCTCCTTTGCTCCTCATTCATCGTTCCTTTCGGTAGCACATGGCTTGAGCGTAGGCTTGATTCGCCCGAGCCTCGATTCGCCGGGCTCGATTCGCCAGGCTCGATTCGCCGAGTCTCGATTCGCCCCGCTCGATTCGCCCCGCTCGATTCGCCGAGTCTCGAATCGCCCGAGGCTCGATTCGCCCGGCTCGCTTCGCCGAAGTTCGATTCGCCCGAATCTCGATTCGATGCGCCCGAGTCTTGTGCCGGCCGGCTTGATCCGCCCGAGTCTCGATTCGCCACAGCTCGATTCGCCCCGGCTCGATGCGCCCGAGGCTCGCTTCGCCCGAGGCCCAGCTCCACCCGCCCCACCCGAGGTCTGGCCCGCCCGACCCGACCCGCTGGTTCGGGCTCGCGCGCTCTGACTGATGCGTCCTTTTTTGCCTGTCCCCCTACAGGGGGATTTTCGTCGAAAAATAAAAGATACCCCAAAAATAGTCCAAAAATAGTCTGGGGACTATTTTTTTCGTTTTTTTTATGTTTGGGGTATTCATTTTTCGTCCAAAATCCCCCTGTAGGGGGACACGCCCGACACAACCGTTATGGGGTCGCGAGCCCAGCCCGGCGAAACGAGACTCCGGCGAAGCGAGCCTCGGGCGAAGCGAGCCTTGGGGTGCTGCTAGAAGCGCCCCAGGGCCCAAGGCGCCCCCAGGCAACCCCCGAAGCCTCGGCGAAACGAGCCCTGGCGGAACGAGCCCCGGCGATTTGAGACGTCGGGCGAATCGAGAGTCTGGCGAAACGAGCCTCCGGCGAAGCGAGCCAGGGCGCGGCCGAGACGGGCGAGCCCAGCCTCGGCGAAGCGAGCTTCGGCGAGCACCGAGCTGGGCGAAGCGAGCCGGGCGAAGCGAGCCCCCGCGAGCCGAGCCCAATGCGAGCCGAGCCCCGGACCAAGCCCTGGCGAGTCGAGACTGCGGCGAGCCGAGTCCGTGCCGATGCTCCCAGACCCCCTCGAGTAATGAAAAAATCATGACGAAAGGTTTTTCGCTATTTTCGGCCTCCAGGGGCCCTTACCGGCCCTCAGGACCATCAAGAAACGACTCGGGATGAAAAGCCGGTCCCCGGGGAAGGGGTCCGGACCTCTGGGGGTTGCGTCATGAAAAAATCATGACGTCGGGGGTCTGGGCTTGCTGCACGCGACATGTTTCGGCCCCACCGCCAAGGTGGTGCTCCTTGATGCACGGCCGCTCCTGGCGTCCCGAGGCGCCGGAAGACCAGCAGCGTGCGGCCGCCTCGCCATGCTCTGTTCCCTCCCCACCGCGGCACCACGAGCTCACGAGCATCAAACGGCTCACGACGGACCCCGGGCCGCTGAGAGCACCGAGCTGCGGTCGCCGCGTGAATTGGCAGGCGGGAAGTCGTGCTCTCCCTTGTCGAGGCTGCAGTCAAGACGCTGCAATAAAGACCGGCTTGGTCTCTAGAGGCCTCCTAGATGGGGTCGGAGTAGACGGGGTCGGAGGATCGCGCCGCCTCGCCGATGCATCGCCGACGCATCGTCGATGCATCGCCGACGTCGGCGACACCTCGGCGACGCCCGCGTGGAGAAAAGCGGGCTTCGCATCGAGCCGCACCGGCGATGCGTCGGCGATGCGGCGCGATGCTCCGACCCCCGTCCCCAGACCCCCGACGTCATGACTTTTTAATGACGCGACCCCCAGAGGTCGGGACCCACTCCCCGGGACCGGCTTTTCATCCCGAGCCGTTTTTTGACGGTCCTGAGGGCCGGTAAGGGCCCTTCGGAGGCCGAAAATAGCGAAAAACCTTCCGTCGTGATTTTTTCACGACTCGAGGGGGTCTGGGTCTGCTCGGACCCCAGCCAGGAGGCCTGGAGCCCCAGCAGGGGCCCGGGCTTCCGGCCGCTCTCCTCGGGGTCTCTGCCGGGGGGCCTGCCCGCGGCCTCTGGGCCCGCCGTGGCCAGGAGAGCTATCTCTATCCTTCCTTGCCATGCCTTCCTCGTGGTGCTCAGGAGGGGAGACGACACACACAGACACAGTTCGTCGTGGACTCCCAGGAAAACATTGGAAAACAGGGGAAGTGGGTGGGAAGACGAAAACCCAGGAACAAGAAGCAATATATCACTATAGCGTAAAAACAACCACAAAAAACACCCCCCCCCAAAAAAAAGGGGAGTCCTGGGATTCGTGTGTATCTGTTAGTGTGTCCCAGGGCCCCTGGAGGTACGCAGCACGATGATTACACGGCCTCCACGCCCATGCGCTGGTGGGCACGGGCGGGCTCCCCAGCGGAGCCCGCACGGCTCCGGCGTTCGCCCGTTCGATCGCCCTCTGCCAGGCACCCTCCTCGATGCGCGCGGCCGCTCCCAGCGCCCCAGCGGGTTGCCCGAAGACCAGCAGCATGTGGCCGACTCGCTGCCCTCTCCAGCGCCCCTTCTGAGGGGAGGAGGGAGGGAGGAGGATCGGATCGAGGATATGAAGGATATCGAGGACATCGAGGATATCGAGGAGACCGAGGAGACCGAGGGTATCGAGGATATCAAGGCTCGAGGTGGTGAGGCTTCGGGCTGCGCACAGGCAGCCCTTTCAGGTGGGCCCAGCTGGCATCAGCAGGCCCCCCTTGTGGGCCCGCGGCGGTCTCAGCGCCCCGATCCCGGAGCGCGGAGCGCCACCGCGGCGCAGCCGGAGGCGGCGCCCGGGTGTGGAGCCCGCCACGGGCTGCTCGGGGGGGCCTCTCGAGGCCAGCTGGGCCTGCCTGGGGGGGCCTCTCGAGGCCAGCTGGGCCTGCCTGGGGGGGCCTCTCGAGGCCAGCCGGGCCTGCCTGGGGGGGCGCAGCCCGACGCCTCACCAGCTCGAGGCTCGAGGAGCGACCACGCCCCCCCGCGAGAGGACGACGGCTCCGACGACCTCTTCGGCCAGGCCCAGACCGAGCAGGAGCTCGAGGCGGCCCTCGCGGCAGACCCGGCCGCGCCCGTGCGCGGGGCGTGGTGGCGGTGCCGGGCCTTCTTGGAGGAGGCGCTGGGCGCGAGCGGCGGCGACAGCCGCGTGCTGGTCCACTGCGCGCTCTCGGTGGTTCAAAGCTGGGGTCCTGAGGGAGGGTCGCTCAGGCCACGCGCAGAGGGGGGTCAGCGTCGTCTAAAACCTATCCCTGTCCCTCCCTGCGAAGCCCGAAGGAACAGGGCATCTATTCCCACCCAGGTGGGTATCCGTACGATCGACATGGGTGCGGAAAGAATGGGTACGAAGACCGGCAGCAGTCCCTGTTCATTTTGGACAGGACTCGCTGCCGGCGTCGTCGCGGACGGCGTCCACTTTAGACAAAAGAGTGCCTGCCCAACTGCCGCCGTTGTCGATGTTGGAAAACTCGGCCACGCGCAGAAGGAGGGGGGTAGAGGGAGGGGGGAAGGCTTCGTAGAAGCACCCCAGGGCGCGGTCCTTGTCTGCAGATGTACGGCCCGCGCCTTCTGAGAGGCAGCCTCCTTCCAAGAAGCCTGCCCCCCGCCCCCATGCCCCCGCTGTGCGCGCCGCCGAGCCACGAGCGGCGAAGGCATCCATACCCAAGCCCTCGCGGTCTGAATTGCGGGGCGCGATCCCGCGGACGCGCGGGCGCACGGGTGACCTCCGCGCGGGGGGCATCCGCGAGAAAGCGCTCCGCATCCGCGGGGTCGCGGCCCAGGGGCAACGGCCCGCGAGGCCGTGGGCACGGAGATGTGCCTCGCCCACGACACGGGGAGCGCTGAGCACGCGGAGCCTCAAGCTCAGAGGAGAAGGAGGTGTCGGCACCGCTGCCCTTCCCCCGTGTTGGTCAGAACTCGCCCTCTGGGGAGCAGCGGTAGCGGTATTTCTTGGTTCCCCCAGGATCCTTGCATCCCCTCGCATCCCCAGGGCCCCCATCCTTTGGACCGCCGGCGCTCGGCGTCAACCGCTCGGCCACGATCGTCGTGGCGTGGCTCATGGAGTCCAGGCGGTGGTCGGTGGCGGAGGCGATGGACTTCGTCCAGGATTAAGTCGGGCCTGCCCCTCTACAGGGGGGATATTCAAAAATAGTCAGAAGATCGTCAGGGGACCCATTTTTTGGCTATGTTTGAGCACCCTGGGGGCATGTTGGGTTTTTTTATTTTTCGCCGAAAATCCCCCTGTATGGGGGACAGGCCCGACTTAAGTGCAGGAGCGGCCCAAGAGGCGCCCAAGACCGCCCCAAGACGGCCCAAGAAGCTTCCAAGAGGGCCCCAGGACAGCCCAAGAGGGCCCCAAGACGGCCCAAGAGGCGCCAAGATGGCCCAAGAGGGCCCCAAGACGGGCCCAAGAGGGGGCCCAGAGGGGGACCACGAACCGCAAGCTCGAGCCTTCCGCCCCAAGAGGCCGCCAGGAGGCCCCAAGGAGGCCCATCAAGAGGCCCCAGGAGACCCCAGACGTCAAAGGGCGCCCCCAAGACGCTTCGCGTCACCAATTTCTTCTCGCAACGATTCCTGGGTCTGTGACTCGACAGAACCTAAGCGCGCGCGAAGCGCGCGCGTGGTTCTAGTATTTATATATACATATATTATACACATGTACATTTATGTATGTATAAAGATACACACGGGGAGTTCGCTCTTGAACCCCCTGCGGCACCCACGGCATTCGATCGATTGTTCCATACGTTGCAAAGGATTATCTCACAGTGCTGTGTTTTGATAACATGTGCGTGCGCAGAGTACCAGCTTCGAAATTGTGAAATATAGGTCCCCTTTTGTATAATGGGAACTACCAATGTCTGGCGCGGGCTCATTGACGGATTGGGGCCGACAACAAGACTGGGAAAGTAATTCGCCGCCCGGGGCCGTCAATCTGTTGGGTATCTCGTGGGTCCTTGAGGAACCTGGGAATCCCTACGGATTCCTATGGATTCGTAGGATTCCGAAGGATTCACACAGATTCTTAAGCATTCTTCAAAGTCCATTCAGGTCCCGATGGATTCGCCGGATTCCTCAGAATAGGGTTCCTGGAGTCCTAAGGATTCCCGTCGGATTCCGAAGGGTTTTGTGGATCCCTTCAGGATCCGTAGGGACTCCCAGGGAGTAGTAAGAGTCCTCAAGCTTCCGACTGGTCCCCGAGAATTTTCGGGATCCTGTGAGGAGTCGTCAGGATGTGTCCGGATTCGCAGGATTCTTCAGGCTGGATTCCTAGGGAGCCATTGGGATCCTAGGGTCTCCCAGGGTTCTAGTGGGTCTCAAGGACAGTTGGAATCAACGCCATGTGGGTTTGCACGACCATCCGTGTATGAATATGCTCGGAATCCATCTCGTGTGCAGGGTCGCCCACGGCAGTTTATCCGTTGGGAGCAACAACCATCCAACAAGATCCCGCGTTGCGAACAATAGTGCGTACATTAGCACGCGCGCAGCAGCAACTAAACAAGCTCACCACAATTGAGGCAGGCTCTTACTGCGCACGGTTACCTGAGCGATCCGTTTGTGGAGACGGCGACGATCAAGACAACGACAACGACAAAGGCGACGTGCATACTCGAGTGGAGATGTATCGAATTATGTGCTAATCCTGGTGCAAACAAGCTCACAATTCCTCTGTCGCGCAGGGTCGCCCAGCAAGCATAATCCGATGGAAGAAAGAGCCACCTGTCAATACCTAGTACGGAAAACAATTCTGCGCAAATAGTTGCACGCGCGGCAACCACCGAACAAGTTCAGCACAAGTATGGCAAGATCTCATTTCGCACGCCACTTGCGCGAACCCACTATGAAGACGGCGGCGGCGACGATCGCGAAGTCGACGACCAAGACGATGCCGATTCGATTGGAGATGAAGCGAAGCATAATTCAAGCCTTTTTTACACGGGGGAGCGAACATCCTCTCCCGCGCAGGATCGCCCAGGAAGCATTATCCGTCGGGGAGAAGAACCACCCAACAACAAATGGCAGGCGAGCAATAGTGAGCAAACAACCGTTGGCGCCAGCAGACGCGTACAGACGAAAGGAAGATGCAGTACATGTTAGCAGGGAGCGTAAGCATGGAGTAGATGCTGTAGATGTTAGCGGGACACGTGTGCATTTAGACATACATCTATATATATATATATATATGTATATATATATATATATATGCTCAGCCCCCCCCCCAGCACACCCCCCCAGGGCCCGTCATCCTCATCATCATCCCCATCGCATTTCTCCTCATCCGCATCTGCATGATTATGAGGATCAGGATGCGGAGGAGGAGGATGATGCTGATGATGAGGATGATGATGATGATGAGGAGTAGGGGGAGGAGGAGGAGGGCGGGGATGATGATAAGGCGGAGGGGGCGGATAATGCGGAGGATGCGGATGATGATGAGGATGAGGATGATGATGATGAGGAGGGGGAGGAGGAGGGGGATGATGATGATGATGATGATGACGATGACGATGACGATGACGATGACGATGATGATGCTGCTGATGATGATGATGGTGGTGGTGATGCTGATGATGATGATGATGATGCGGAGAATGGCAATAATAATGCTGACGATGATGATGATGATGATGAGCATCATGAGACCATCAGCGCCTGCGAAGCCGCGCGTGATGATTGGCCTCGGTGCCGTAGCTGAGACCAGCTGGGGATGGCGCGTAGTAGGCTTTCCTGTTAAGTCTGGCTTAAAGTGACTCCACGCTAGCGGGCGATTAACATGCCCGGCCTTGTTTTGATTCGAGCCAGATCAGCCTTCACAGCCGCGTATGAAAATCAGTTAATGGGCAATGCGGCTACCGCCCTCGTCGTCGTCCTCGCCATCGCCCTCGTCGTCGTCGCAACAGAAATCTTCGTCGATCGCCATCGTGGCCGACTGCCGCCACGATGGTTGGCTGATCACTTTGACTTCACGCGCTTCCTTCCCTAGATGAGGAGGGGCACTTGCAAGGGGGGCCAGCGCGGCGACATGACAATGATAATAACAAGGGGGCGGGGGCCGAGGGTGATGGGGACGATCAGCAGATGTATAAAGAGGTGGTGTGGGAGGGGGAGGAGGAGGAGGAGGAGGAGGAGAAGGAGGAGGAGGAGGAGAGCAGGAGGAGGATGCGGGAGGAGGAGAGGGGGGAGGAGGAGGAGGGAGGAAGGAGTTTGAGGAGGAGGAGCAGGAGAGAGCGGAGGATGGGGGGAGGAGGAGGAGGATAAGGAAGAGGAAACGGGGGGGGAGGGTGCAGGAGGAGGGGGCCGAGGAGGAGCATGCGCAGCCAAACCATGCTATTCACATGTTGTGTTTTGGTTTGTTTGGTCAGGGAATCCACGAAACCTCGCCATTCACATGTGTGTTTGGTTTTTTCTGGTTTTCAGAAGCCCCACAAGCTTGACCAGAGGGGGGGCGCGGGGGGGGGTGGAGCTTCTGAAAACGAAAACAACAAAAAAAACCTGTGAATAGCATGGTTGCGTGGCTTCCCTGACCAAAAAAAAAACAAAAAAATGTGAATATCATGGTTTGGTGGCCACGCCCCATTCCGCAAGCACTTTCTACCCATACCGTGAATTAGGAGGTGGTGAAGGCGTGGAGGGAAGGACGAGGAGAGGGGAGGACGAGTGGGAGGCGAGGGGCGAGGAGGGAAGCACGATGAGGATAGAGGGCGAGGAGGAGAGCGATGTGAGTAGGACGAAGGCAGGGGGTGTGACACGGAGAGGCGAGGACGAGGGGGACGGCGAGGAGGGGAAACGAGGAGGAGGGCGAGGGACGAGGCGGGAGGATGATCAGAGGGGAGGAAGACGGGAGAGAGAGGACGGAGTTGTATTGCCGCCGATCAGCTTTTAGAGGGGAGGAGGACATCATTATAAAGGCACCTTGCGGTTATTGAAGTATCGAGCAACAGTATTGGTTTGGCTGGGATGATACGAACTCACGTGTAGAATTAACACTGGGGCAGAATAGTGCATAAATCGCACATCCCCACGGGGCGGATACCCCTATGGGGGGATCCCAATTCTCTTCAGGAGCGGTAATATATGTGGTGCGTCCTATGTGGTGCAAAGCCAAGAAGCAAAGCAATGCGAAGCAATGCAAAGCTGGCGGCGACGAGGTGGCGACGGCGGCCACATGGCGGCCAGAGCGGCCCGCAGGCACAGACGACGGGCGGCGACGAGGCGGCGACGGGGCGGCGACGGCGACCACGTATCCGCCAGACCGGCCGTAAGGCCCAGACGACGGGCGGCGACGAGGCGGCGACGGGGCGGCGACGGTGACTGCGTAGCCGCCACAACGGCTACCAGGCCGAGTTCCCTAGAAAGCAAAGAAGAACCCCTAAGTGCATGCATCCGTTGGGGAATACAGATGCGTTATATTAAAAAGTATGTATAACATGTGTTTCCGATATGTGTCTGCATATATATATAGCCCGTACATACATACATATACATTTACATATACATACACCTATACATATATGTATACATATACATGTATATGCATATGTACATGCACATAGACATTTACATATACATATACATATACATACATTTATATATACATATACAAAAACATACACATACATACATACATGCAGACTGGCATCAATACAGACATACATACAGACATGCATGCATAAATACATGCATGCATGCATGCATGCATGCATACATACATACATACATACATAGTATATATATACTATTGCGTTGCCACTATGTCACTATGTTCCGCCACAGCGCTCGGGCGGCCGCCTGGGGGGTGGCCTACTCTGGGGCCTCCCCAGAAACTCACGGCTTCTGAGAGACCCTTGCTTCTCGGGCCATTTGGCTTCCAAAACGGCCCAGGAGGCCCACAAGAAGGTGCCACGGCGGGCCCTGAAACCGGATCATGCCATGCCGGAAGTGCAGACCCCAAGCCACCCCCGAGGCCTCTCGAAGAGGCACGCGAGGATTTCCGAGAGCGCCCAAGAGCAGCCGGGAGCGCCGTCCATAGCCGTTTTGGCTCAAGCCATTCTTGCCCAGAGGAGGTCTCCAGGTTGGACCCATGTGCCCTGCCGGCCAGCACCCCACCGGCATGCTCGGCGCGATGCTTCCAGAGTTTGCGGCGGCCTTCTCCGAGCACGGGAAGGGAACTGCGGTGCGCCCCGAGCCAGACGGGTTCAGCTCGGCCCCCACCCGATGTCCGACGCCAGAGCTGCTCGCCTCCGGCGACGGCCACGACGCCAGCGCGCACGCGGAGAGCCCCGGCGCCGCCGCGCTGCCGAGGCACGGGGCCGAGGCGGCGCTCCTCGGAGGCCCGCGCCGCCGGAGGGGGTCTGCGGCGCCAGCGCCCAGGGAGGCTTCCCTCCGGCGCCTCCGGTCCGAGGCGTACTGGGAGCAGATCGCGACCGCCGCGCGGCCGCCCGCGCGCTCGCCCTGGGACCTGGGCGTGAGGCAGCGCCGCACGGGCCACGACGAAGGGGGTCATCCTCGGGCGGGCGGCGGTCACGCGGCGCGGGCGGCAGATGGCGCCGCAGGCGGAGGAGGCCCCGCTGGCAACCCCGGAAGCTGGGCGGGCGCCGTCTCCCGGGAGCTGCGCCGCGCCGCGCGCGGGCCCAGTGCGGTGCCGGCCATCCCGCCGGCCCCGCCGCCAGCGCCGCCATCGGCAGCAAGCGGGGCCGCGCTGAGGTCGCGGGGCCGGTCTTACCACCTGGCTGGCAGCCGCTATCAGCACGAGGGAAACGGATCCTGGAAGAAAGGCGTATCGGGACCAGTCCCTAGGACCGGCGCCTCAGCACCTGGCATCGACATGTAGACTCAAAGCGTGTGCTAGGGCGAGATGCGAATTATGAGCCGTCGCGCACGCAGTCCGCAGAGGAGCTAGCAAGGAGCACAATTTGCCCGCAGGGCAGCGACAGACCGGGGAGGCCCAGTTAGGCGGCCGATGTTGCTACCCCAGGGCTCCCTTCATCAGCGGAGTTTGCGCCTTATCATCTGCGCAGTTTTGCCCTCATCTGTGACCATGTACAATAAATGGATGAGCAGAGAACGGCAAAGGCGTATTGGGACCCTCCACGGGCCCCAAGACCGTCGCCTCAGCACATGGCATCGACATGTAGAATACAAATTGTTTGCTAGGAGAGATGCAAATGTTGAGCTGTCGCGCACGCGGTCCACAGAGGAGCTAGCAAGGAGCACAATGACCGCGGGGCAGCGACAGACAGGCGAGGCCCAGTCAGGCGGCCGATGCTGCCACCCCGGGGCTCTCCTTGCATCTGCATCAGCGTAGTTTTGCGCCTCATCATGTGCACAGGTTTGCCCTCAGCGGTGACCATGACCACAGTATGACCCGAATCTGTTCGCAAGAGCTTCTTGTGCCAGGTTGAGTTGCATGAGGCGTCCGCCTGCGGTCGGCTCAGCAGTGTACATTTATTTTTACTCGGGCGTTACTCGCTCTCCCTTACAACTCCTCCTTGTTAGATCAGCGATAGATTCGCCACTATAGCTGATTTATTTGGCAGCGCAGATTCTTCGGCGCGCCACTCAGTAATTATGTCATTCGCGCATCCACCAGTCAGGTTGCTGGGTCTGTCTTCAGAGGAACTCCGCCTGCGGACAGCTCGGCTTTTCAGGTTGTGGGGCCGATCGGTCCTTCTCCTGCCTGCACGTCCCGCCGATCCATGTCTAGAAAATTGGCTGGACACACATTTTCTATCGCGGCAGTCGCGCCTCTTTCGTGCATGGGGCCGACCCGCTGCGAGCGACTGGGCTCGAGCCCTATAGTGCACTTGTTGCTCTCCGACGAAGGCGAGGCTGGGAGGGCGTGTATAACATGCCAGGGCCAGCTTGGCCCGGGCTTGGCACGGTGTATAGATGCCTTCTGCGTATGCTCGACCATCAGGGCCGAAGCACTCGCTACCGATCGGGGACCATGCGGCACGACGATCTCCCCAGAGACCGGAAGCTACAACCTAAAGAAAAACAGACACCGATTATCCCGGCAAAGCAACCTAACAGCGATGTGTAGAAGCATAGTTGGAAACATTGCCTGTGGTATTCATGTAAGAGTGCTGTTGTAGAATTCTGGTGTTCTCGCAGTCGCATTCGGATTCGCAGTGGCAGTCGCAGTGGCAACATCCGCGGCAGTCGCAGTGGCACTGCCAGTAGTTGCAGTAGCAATAGCTACACTAGCAGCAGCAACAGCAGCAGCAGTAATAGTAACAGTAGTAGTAGTAGCAGTAGAAGTAGTAGTGATGGTAGTAGTGGTAAAAGTGAAGTAGTAGTTGTAGTGTGTGGAGTGAACGAGTAGGAGTGATGGGAGCAGTGGTAGTAGCAGTAGAAACACTGGCGAAGTGGAAGAGCACGACGTGGCCTACAGTTGGCTCCGGGCATTCAAAATGTGGCGCGGGAATTGTGTTTTGGGAAGTCGAAGAGCACGAAGTGGCCTACAGTTGGCTCCGGGCATCCAAAATGTGGCCCGGGAATGGAGTTCTGGGAAATCGAAGAGCACGAAGTGGCCTACAGTTGGCTCCGGGCATCCAAAATGTGGCCCCGGAATGGAGTTCTGGGAAGTCGAAGAGCACGAAGTGGCCTACAGTTGGTTCCGGGCATTCAAAATGTGGCCCGGGAATGGAGTTCTGGGAGGTCGAAGAGCACGAAGTGTGTGACTGTTTGCTTAAAACGAGCCCGGCCCTCGCCTGTCCGGCTCCCGCCCAGACCCCCCTGGGGAGTCATCAGATGCTCTCTTTTGACCCCATTAGAAACCTATCAGTCTTCGCTGTTAGGTAATATCTGAACATTTGGGGGTCAGGGGTTTCCGCATCGCCCCACGTACACGCTGGTCGTTGGAAGCAGGTAGTTCCTTGGCATCGCTCGGACGTGTGCATTTTTTCTCGGCGAGAACCATCGAGTACCATCCTGGACCATCGAGCAACGAAAAGCTCGCACGAAACCGAAACATGCATGGGAAATGGACGTCCGAGCGATGGCGAGGTTCTGGGTCCCCAGATCCCGATCTACTTCAGCCGCATTCCTGCCTCAAGAGTCGAGCGGTTCTCTTTATTTAGGGGGCGGGCAGGGGCCCAGTCTGTTGTCAACGATTTCCTACTTCATGGTTCTACCCACCTCTTCCGACCGACTGGTAGCTCTGCTGGTTTTCTTGCGTCGTCGTCTTTTGTTGTTCCCGATGCTTTTGTAGGTTTCCACCGCTGTCGGTGGTCCGCGGATATCGCTGGAGGCATCCAGAGTGCCCCGGAGGATTCCATTGAGAGGGGGGCTCGGCGTTTGCCTCGAGCCTCGGCAGGAGGCCGCGTCGCAGGCCACAGCGCATGCTGAGGGTCGCACAGTACCCGCGCGAACAGTAATGGCATACGTCAGATCAGTTGCGGCAGTGATTCAGAGAAGGCGCCTTCGGCGAGTCGCCGCCGTCCGCTTCAGGGGCATCGTTACGGAGATGAGCTCGGAGGGGGGATGCATCGACCCCCAATCGGCCATTCGTCGTCGATAGAGGCCCGATAGCCCATTCCGCATGTCGGCGATGTATCGCCGATTCCAGGTCGACTTGCCCCATCCTGAGCTGGCCCACCTATCGGTGCCTCTTGCTACGGCGAACCACGGCCGCCCCATGCCTGTGGGATTCGCCTGTGCGGCCCAACGTTGGGCCAGAGTTGGGCGAAGCATCGTAACATCGATAGTTTGACATCTGGAGGCTCTCCTGGAGTGCCGCGTGGAGCCCTCTTGTGCCATCCGGAGCCGCCTGGAAGAAATGCTGGGCCGTCTGCGGGCCATGTTCGGCCATATTGGCAGGCATCTTGGACTACAGCGGAGGCCACAGCGGAGGATTGCGTGCAGTTCTGGGGTTGGCCCGTGTGGGGCATGTTGGGCCGTCTTGGGGCCTTCTTGGGCCCTCTTGGATCCATTTTGGGGCCCTCCTCGACTGTGCTGGGGCGGGTTTGAGGCTTTTTGGGCCGTGTTGGAGCTTTGGAGGCCACAAAGGGCGAGGACCCATGACAATCCATGAATTGTGCCCTTGGGGGCCTCTTGGGCAGTCTTGAGACGATCTCGGGCCATCGTGGGGCGCTCCGGGGCCGTCTCTGGCCGCTCTGGGGCCGTGTCGGGGCGTTCTTGGACCGTCTTCGGGCTTCCTGGGGACCCTCTTGGGGCCGTCTTGGGCTCCTCAGCCTCGGGGAGTCCTAGTCGACACGGCTTGATTCGCCTCGACACGGCTTGGTTCGCCTCGAAATTATGGTCAGAAAGCATCCGGGGGGGGGAGAGGTCCGGGGAGTACGCCACGGTGTCAGTACCTTTTGGCTTCCGCAGGTGAGCTGATGACGGCTACGATGAGCCGTCGATGTCGACGGTACCATGAGGGTGTTGAGGTGGGTGCTGTTGCGGACGGTGTGATGGTGACGGGGTGTCGGTTTGGACGTCGCTCTGCTGCGTCGACCCTCCCGCGGCCACCGCTGCGGCGGCAGGTGCGTATCCATCGCCGTCGCCTTCTTGACCATGCTGCTGGTGCCGTCGGACACGGCTGACATCTTCCGACGCGCAGAGGCCGAGGCATTTCTTCTCTTCTGGCAGGCCTTCTCCTCCTCCGCCTCCTCCGCCTCCTCCTCCTCCTCCTCCTCCTCCGCCTCCTCCTCCTCCTCCGCCTCCTTCCCCCCCCCCCCTCCTCCCCCTCCGACACCTCCTCACCCCCCTCGCCCTCCGCCTCCTTGCCGTGTCCCTGCCGCCCGCCCTCTTCCAGCTCGCTCCTATCTCGCCGTGCACTCCCGCGGTTTTCTGCGGGGGGCAGCTTTCCTTCCTGCGCGGACGTGGCTGAATGGCGCCAGGGTCGAGGAGATGAGAGGGGGTTGGAGTGGACGAGACGGATGGGAAGGCGGAAGGTGGCGGCTGGAGAGGCATGGGGAGCCCAGACGCCAAGCGCCACGCATCCACTCTCGCCTCGCGAGGCCGGAGACGGCCCATGCTTACCAGCCTGGAACATATCCCTATCCCTATGCTGGGCACCTCCTCATCACGATGCCAATCTTGGGGATTCCCTTGTTTTTGAGGGCGAATCCCTAAGATTGTCATCGCCTTCTGGCGTGTCAATCTTAGGGATAGGGATACGCTCGAGGCTGGTAAAATGCCAGGCCGTGACATCTTGGAGTCGTTGCCCCCTTCGGGTGCACGCGCGCGGGCCGTGGCCCCGAGCCGTCCTCGCCGTGCGCCCCCGTGCACCGCGGCGGCCCAAGGGCAGCCGGGCCATGGGTTCCGCCAAGGGCGTCCTCGACACATCGGCAGGGCACCGACCCCCGTCGGAGGGAGGCTTTATTCGCCGCCGCACGCCAGAGCAGTGGTTTACCAGCCTCGAACGTATCCCTATCCCTAGGATTGACACGCCAGAAGGCGATGACAATCTTGGGGATCCGCCCTCAAAAGATAAGGGGATCCCTAAGATTGGCATCGTGATGAGGAGGTGCCCAGCGTAGGGATACGGATATGTTCCAGGCTGGTAAGTGGTGGCGTCGGCCGAGCAACCGCTGCACACAGCGGTCCCGATCACGAGCACCACACACCGACTTGGACACCGGTTACCTAGCAGCGCCGCTCCGACCCGCGTAAGCTCAGGTGCGAGCTAGTGGGATTGCGCGGGGGAAAGCAACATCAGAGGAGCCATGCTGCGCTCCTCACGCATAAAAAGCCCGTATGCCGTGACCTACAACCAGCAGAGA
>CAUYUJ010020469.1:0-27500 GCA_963575745.1 Prorocentrum cordatum
CCCGAAGGGGACCCCCAAGGCCCTGATAAGATGCCCCCGAGAGCACGAGGGGCCCCAAACTGGACCCGAAACTCTTCCGCCATAACCTATACGACCACCCTTTGGGTGATAAGGAGATTGTGTGTGGGGGGGGAGAGGGGGTGAGGAACCAACATCTGACTCAATCGATCTCGCCATCGATCTCACTCAACGGGACACCACGAGACACCACGGGCCACCACGGGACACCACGGGACACTTGGCGATCTCACTATCGATCTCACTAAACGGGACACCACGGGGCACCACGGGGCACCACGGGCCACCACGGGACACCGCGGGACACCTGGCGATCTCACTATCGGTCTCACTTTCGATCTCACGATCGATCTCATTCAACGGGACATGGACACCACGGGACACCACGAGACACCTCGGGACACCACATCGATCTCACTATCGATCTCACTATCGATCTGACTCAACGGGACACAACGGGACACCTCTCGATCTCACTATCTATCTCACTTTTTGGGACACCACACGACATCACGGGACAACTCGGGGCACCACATTGATCTCACTATCGGTCTCAGTATCGATTTCACTCTCGATCTTGCTATCGATCTCACTATCGATTTCACTTAACGGGACACCATGGGACACCACGGGACACCGCGGGACACCGCGAGCCACCGCCAGACGGAAGGACGGACGAGCGGGCGGGGGAGAATCATGTGTCTTGACTTCGCCCTAGCAACGGCGGACACCACTGGAAACCACAGGACACCACGGGACACCGCGGGACACCGCGAGCCACCGCTGGACGGACAGACGGGAGCGAAATATTTGTCTTGACTGCGCCCTAGCAACGGCGGACACCACGGGACACCACGGGACACCAGGGGACACCGCGGGACACCGCTAGGGCCACCGCCGGACGGACGGACGGGCTAGCAACATTTCGACCAACATTTGTCTTGACTTCGCCCTCGCAAAGGCGGGTTCATTCTTTTCGCGCGCCCACGATGCTTCGCCTCGCCCGCACGCACGACACGAACGAAAGGAAACGATTTCCCGGTTGGGGGTCTCCGTTCCACTGCGACCTCACCCCCCGACCTCCGACCTAATGCAGCCACTGGCCGGCTCAGCCTGGGGGTCGCGTTTTGAATATTATTATTTCTAAAGAATAATTATTGTTGGGCCCCCTGGTGCACGCCCCCCTCGCCGCGCCTAGGCCGCAGCCACATTTGAATCATTTTCGTGAGGAAGTCTCAGGCAAAACGGGGGAGTCCGGATCCGGTTGTTTTGTTGACGCCCGCTTTCACTGTCAAAAAACAATATAAAATGACATGTCTTGTTGTAACATAACCAAACTTCAAGAATCCTTTGCAAAAAATGACACGAAGTGCACACTCGCGCGCGCAAGATGAAATCCTTCCAAAACCTTAGTTTTCGTAGCGATTTGAACATAAAAACATGAAAAACCCAATGGTTTTTCAAAAAAAAAGTTTCAAACATTCATCCCGCGCGCCCTTGCGGATTTCTTAGGAAACCCAATACTTTTTCAACATTTCTGTCAAACGGGTTCTTGCGAGCAACTTTTTCACGTGCTTCGAACTTCTGCAACAACGGTTGCGCGCCTGCCAGGGCCATCATCCCTGTCAAATAATACCATATGGGACACATTCGTTTTTTCTTCGCGCGCGCACGCCGAAATCTTCAATTGCAGGGGGAAAGTCGTATACTAAGCTAGCTTCCACAAAATGTTACCACAACAATTCATTGTACCCATGCGCCAGTGTAGTAGCCACGGTCGTCCGCAGGCCACGAAGTGAAGTGTCCGAACGTCATAGGGCGGGAAGCTGGGTGTGGGTGCGAAGAGTCGTTTGGAAATGTGGTAGAGCTTGAACCGGCCCCCCCACAAAGTGGGGGTATTGGCGGGCGTCGTATGAAAACCCTGGCACTGGTGAGAACGGAGTGTACCCCACTGCTAGTCACTGTTGTTGTGTTGTTGTTGTTGTTGGTGTTGTTGTTGTTTTTATATATATATATATATATATATATATATATATATATATGTTGTTGAGTTCTCACTTCTGAAGAAAAATTATTGTTGATCCCCCCCCACCGGTGCATACGGCTTTTTCTCAATAAAAGTGTGCCCCTCGACGCTCGCACCCTGTTTTTTGTCCAGGAAACTCTTGATGTTCAAACTGATCCCCTGGCCCCTGGGTTACAACAACAACGGTTCCCGCCTAAGACTTCCTTACAATTTAGCCAGGACCCCCGTTCCCGCCCGAGACCTCCTCGCATTTTATTCAAGAATCGCGCTCTCGCTTGGGACTTCCTTGCAATTTATTCAGGAATCGCTCTCCCGGCGCTCTGGAGTCGCGCTCTGGCTGGAGATTCGCTTGCAACTTATTGAAAAATGGCCTTGCGTTGGATGTGCATGCCCTTCGTAGCCCCGCTGTCGCCATTTATGTTCCCCTCACTGTCCTACGTGGCCCAGTTGCTACCTTCAGTGACCCCATAGTTGCCTTCTGTGGCCCCGCATGATATGCACTTCGTGGCCCCCGCTCGTTCGCGCTCTTCGTGGCCCCATACGCATTCCCTTCGTGTCCCTGCTGTCGCCCTTCGTGGCCTACTTCGTGCCCTTCGTGGCCCTGCTGTCGTTCTCTCTCGCTCTCGCTTTCGCTCGTCGTCGCCGTCGTCGTCGTCGTCCGTCGTCGTCTTCGACGTCGTCGTCGTCGTCGTCGTCGTCGTCGTCGGTCCCCTGTCCGTCCCTCTTGGGGTCGTGTCGACGGTCCGCGGCCGCCCCGCCGATCAGCGCTGCCGCTGGCCAGGCCGACGGTCCGCGGCCGCCCCGCCGCTTGCCGGGGCCCGGCCTGCAGGGAAGAAAGGTATACCCCCCAAAAGGGGTTCGATCGAAGACGAAGAGGGCGGATATCGAGGGTTTGGGAAATACGCGTTTTTGGACACTCGAGCATATAAGGGCGAACGGTCTTAAAATTTGTGTTGTTGTTGTTGTTGTTGTTGTTGTTGAACATTATTTATTCTAAAGAATAATTATTGTTGGGCCCCCTGGTGCGCGCCCCCCCTGCGCCGCCTAGGCCGCAGCTACATTTTCATCATTTTCGTGAGGAAGCCTCAGGTAAAACGATGTGATCCAGATCCGGTTGTTTTGTTGTAATCCGTTTTCCCTTGCAAAAAACACTATAAAATGACATTTCTTGTTCTAATATAATCAAATTTCAAGAATCCCTTGCAAAAAATAAGGTAAAGTGGACATTCGCGCGCGCAAGACGAAATCCTTCCAAAAGCTTAGTGTTCGGAGCGATTTTAACATAAAAACATCAAAAAACCAATGGTTTTTCAACAAAAAAATGTCAAAATCTCATCCCGCGCGCTCTTGCGGATTCGTAGGAAACCCAACACTTTTTAAACATTTCTGTCAAACGGGCTTTTGCGAGCAACTTTTTCGAACTTCTGCGACAACGGTTGCGCACCTGCCAGGGCCATCATCCCTGTCAAATAATACCATGCGGGACACATTCGTTTTTTCTTCGCGCGCGCACGCCGAAATCTCCAAAAACCATTGGGTTCTTAAGAATTTTAGCACCGCGCATCATAAAATCACACGAATCGTTAAAACGTCGGAAAACGGTACACGTGCCCATTGTTGGAACAGGGGTATAAGTCGTATACTAAGCTAGTTTCCACAAGATGTTACCACAAGAAGTCATTGTAACCATGCGCCAGTGTAGTAGCCAAGGTCGTCCGCAGGCCACGAAGTGAAGTGTCCGAACGTCATAGGGCGGGAAGCTGGGTGTGGGTGGTGGCGAAGAGTCGTTTGGAAATTTGGTAGAGCTTGAACCGGCCCCCCCACAAAGTGGGGGTATTGCCCGCCTCCTATGAAAACCCTGGCACTGGTGAGAACGGAGTGTCCCCAGTCTTAAATGATTGTTGTTGTTGTTGAACTCTAATTACTGAAGAATAATTAATGTTGATCCCCCCCCTCCGGCGGACATTGTATTTTTTCAATTGAAGTGCCCCTTCCGGGGCTCGCACCCTGTTTTTTTATCAGGGAAAGTCGTGGGCATCAAACTGCGTTGTTGACCCCCCGGACAACAACAACGGCTCGCACCTGATACTTCCTCCAAATTTACTCAGGACCCCCGCCCCCGCCTGGGACTTCCTCGCAGTTTACTCAGGCGGAGGCGCTCCCGCCTGAGACTTCCCCGCAAATTACTCCGGACCCCCGCCCCCGCCCCCGCCCCCGCCTTACGAGTCGCTCTCTCTCTCTCTCTCTCTCTCCCTCTAAATCGTCCTCCCCCCTCCGCGTCCCGTCCCTCCTAGCATCTTCCCTCCTCCCTCGTCCCTCCCTGCTCCCTTCCCTCCTCCCTCGTCCCTCCGCCCGCCCTTCCAAAGAGAAATAATCCCCCTAAAGGGGGTACGTTCGAATACTAAGAGGGCGGGTATCGAGGGTGTGCCTCGTGATTCATTCAGGATTCACCCTTTAGTCACCCGCCCGCCAGGTTTCGCCCGCCCGATCCGCCTGTTACAGCCCGCCCGTTCGCTCTCTTGGCATCTCGCCCGCCCGCTTTAAGCCACCGCCCGCCCGACCCGCCAGCGAGGGTCCGCCGCCCGACCCGTCCGTTGGCGTCCGCCCGCCCCGCCAGCCCGACCCGCCCCTCAGAGTCCGCCGCTCGACCCGTCTGTCTGGTTCGTCCGTTTGTTTACCTCCTCTTTTGCCCCCCTCCCCTCCTGCTAACCTCTTTCGTCCTCCATCCATCCTCCCCCCCTTGCCCCTTCCCTCCTCCCTCCCTCCCCCCACTCTTTTCCTCCTCGCTCTCCCTTCCTCCTTCCCCCTGCTCTTCCTGTTTTAGGGGCTGCGCCAACTACACGTGGCGAGTAAAAAAGATATACCCCCAAAGGGGTATGACCGAAGACGAAGAGGGTGGGTATCGAGGGTTTGGGATTTACATATTGAGTGACGCGCGCGCATATAAGAGCGATCAGTCTTAAGATGATTGTTGTTGTTGTTGTTGTTGTTGTTGTTGTTGTTGTTGTTGTTGTTGAACTCTCACTCCTGAAGAATGATTATTGTTGGTCCCCCGTCGCCGGTGCATATTGTTTTTTCTCAATCAAAATGTGCCCCTCGACGCTCGCACCGTGTTTTTTGACAGGGGAAATTTTCGTGGTCAAACTGGGCCCCTGGCCGCCCGGACTACAACAACAACGGCTCCCGCCTAAGGCTTCCTCCAAATTTACTCAAGACCCCCCCCTCCCGTCTGAGACTTCTTCCCAATTTACTCAGGAACAGCGCTCCCGCCTGAGACTTCCGCACAATTTAGTTCGGGTCAAACTGCGTTGATGACCCCCCCGACTAAAACAACAACGGCTCCCGCCTGAGACTTCCTTACAATTTATTGAAGAATCGCGCTCTCGGTTTGGACTTCCTAACAATTTACCACCGAACTGCGGCTCCCGCCTGATACTTCCTGACAATGCATTACAGAATCGCGTTCTCGCTTGGAACTTCCTCGCAACTGACCACCGAACCGCTTCGCTTGACATCTCCTTACAATTGATCCAGATGCCGGCCCTCGAGACTCAGGAATCGCGCCCCCGCTACATATTGCCTCGTGGTTCAAGCAGAAATCACGCTTCAACGACACGCCCGCTCGACCCGCCCGTCGGGGCATGCCCGCCCGACCAACCCGTTACTGACTGCAGTCGCCGCTCGCTGCCCTTCGCCCGCCTTCGATGCCCCTCGCTGCCCGTGGTGGTTCCGCGGTCGCCTTCGCTCGCTGCCCTTCGTGAAACCGTTGCTGCCCTCAGTAGTCCCGCCGCTGACTTTTGTGGCCCCGCATTATATGTCCTTCGTGGCCCCCGCTCGCACGCGCCCGTCGTGGCCCCATACGCATGCCCTTCGTAGCCCCGCTGTCGCCCTTCGTGGCCCCCTCGCTGCCCTTCGTGGCCTTTTTGCTGCCCTCAGTGGCCCCGCTGTCGCCCTTTGTGGCCCCGTATACGAATGCCCTTCGTGGCTCCCGCTCGCTCCCGTCGTGGCCCAATATGCATGCCCTTCGTGGCCCCGCTGTCGCCCTTTGTGGCCCCCTCGCTGCCCTTCGTGGCCCCGGTCCTGCCCTCAGCGGCCCCGTCGCTGCCCTCTGTGGCCTCGGATGTTATGCCCTTCGTGGCCCACGCTGGCTTTTCTCACGATTTACTCGGGAATCGCGCTATCGCTCGAGACTTCCTCGCGATTCATGCAGGACCCACGCTTCAGCAACCCGCCTGCTCGACCTCGTCGCTTGGGCCCGCATTCCGACCTGCCCGCTATGCGTCTGCCCACCCGATCTGCCCGTCTGGTTCTACCACTTGCTTTCTGCTCCTTGCCCCCTCTCATGCTAATTTCTCTCGTGCCCCATTCTTCTCACTCCACCTTCCACCCGTCCTCTCTTCCCTTGTTTCAGGGGCTGCGCTAAATACACGTGGCAAGTAAAAAAGATACAGGCCGTATGCCCCCAAGGGGGTACGATCGGAGACGACGAGGGCGGGTGCCCAGTGTTTGGGATATACGTATTGATTGGCACGTGAGCAGATAGGGACGAACAGTCTTAAACTGATTATTTGTGTTGTCGCTGTTGCTGTTGCGCTCTCACTTTTGAAGAATAATTATTGTTGATCCCCCCTCCGGTAGCACATGCGTTATTCAATTGAAATGCCCCTCCTGGGGCTCGTACCCGGCTTTTTCTCAGGGAAAATGTTCCTGGTCAAGATGCGTTGTTGGCCCTTGGTTTGCAACAACAAAGGCTCCCGCCTGATACATCTTCACAGTTTATTCCCACATCGCGCTCTCGCGCGGGACTTCTTCACCGTTTTTGTACGAATCGCTCTCTCGTGTGGGACTTCCTCACAATTCATTCAAACGATGCGCTCTCGGCGCTGGGGAATTATGCTCTCGCTTTTGGTTGTTCTCACGATTTACTTGGGAATCGCGCTATCGCTCGAAACTTCCTCGCGATTCATGCAGGACCCACGCTTCAGCAACCCGCCTGCTCGACCTCGTCGCTTGGGCCCGCCTTCCCGACCTGCCCGGTATGGGTCTGCCCACCCGATCTGCCCGTCTGGTTCTACCAATTTCTTTTCTGCTCCCTGCCCCCCTCTTGTCAGTCCCGCCAGCCCTTTAGGGCGCAGGTGGTTTAGGGTGTTTCCTCTTCCACCCGCTTTTTCCTCTTTCGGGAAAGGGCGTTCCCCTCCCCCTACCCCCTCCCCTGGACCTGGACAGGGCGTCTCGCGAGTCGCCGGAGCGCCCAGAACGGCCTCGGCGAGGAAGGCAAAATCATTGGTTTTACTAGGGTTTGGGCCCCATGTTGGCCTTTTGGGGGGGGCGGCGCTCATTGGGCCCCCCCATATATCTCCTCCGAGATGGCCCCACGAGCGTTCCCAAGGCTCCCAAGGGTGCCCCAAGAGGGCCCCAAGGGGTGGCCAGGAGGCCCCAAGAGGACCCCAAGAGGCCCCCAGGATGCCCCCAAGAGGCTCCCAAGAGACCCCCAATGAGGCCCCCCAGAGGGAGGCGCCCACGACGCTCCAAGAGGCCTCGGCGACAATGCCCAAATCCTTAATTTTACTAAGGTTTTGGTCACATGTTGGCCTCCTGGGGGGGGGGGAAAGGAGGGGGGGGGGGGGGGCGCAGCTTAAGATGACTCCAAGAGCGCCTGGGAGAGCCCAAGATAACCCCCAAGATGGCTCAAGATATCCCAAGATGCCTGAAGATGGCTCCCACGATGCTTCAGTGGTTGAGAAGGAAGGAGATGACGTCGCGCGGTGTGCCCACCAGGTCGCCTGGGGCCTGTTGTAGTTTGTAGATCTCGCTGATGGCACTAGAAATCCGCCAGTATTGCAGCTCGGGGGGAGCTTTGTCCACCCTGTACAACACGTCACCCATTTTGTCTGGCTTCGTGTGCGTCCCGTCCGGGAGAAACTCCACTTGGTTCCTGATCGTATCCCCATGACTTCGCACTCGTCGGGGGGAATGGTACCTCCGAGGTCTGGGGCCATATGAATTTGAGGGAGGCAATATGGTTCGCCGTTGGGCTGGTGATGCTGAGAAGCAGTGTCCGTGCCTCTTGTCCCCCTTCCAACCCTCGGAACATAATCTTGAACTCTATCGGCCATTGCAGGTGCAGCAGCAGCTTTCCATCCTGGGGGGGGAGTGCGTTGCGGAGCTTGTACTTGTCGAGGAGCATGCAGGGGAAACGCTCGTTGATGGGGTTGACCGACACGGCCACGGCGCAGCTCTTCTTTCGTGCCAAGTCTGTTCTGACCTTCGCGGAGCCGTCCCATACTGTCTCTGTGGCTGCCATGCACTCGGCCCAGGCCAGTCTGTTCAGGGCGTAACCTCTTTGTCGAAGATCCTGCTCCCAGTGTTTTGGAAGGTTGACCCGGTGGGGGCCGTGCCCAAGGGGGTATGCCGGCGGAATTGGGCTCCTGGGCAGCTGGCGGGTAAGGCGTAGAGCCGGGTGATGGCGTTCGCTGCTGCAGCCGCAGATGACTCCGCGGTTGTCTGACCGTCCTGGGGGGGGAAGTCGCGTGTCCAGTCGTCACCAACTCCGCGCGGTGGACCCGCCCGATCTGCTGGGTCCTGCGATGAGGCCCTGCTGGAGTCGGCGTGTCTCTCCCTCGGGATCGGTGAGGCGGAGGTCCCCCCTGCTGCGGCGGGGTTCGGGGGAAGCGGGTCAGTGCCCCCCCAAGCTCTGGTTGTGCGCCATGGGGTGACCCCCCAGCCCTCCCGGCACTGGCTGGGCGGCCGTAGGTCAGTCGAGTGCACGGTGTCGGTGGAGATGGAGAAGTTGAACTTATCATCGCGGATGGGGAAGTTGACTGGTACGTGGTCCCAGTCTTCGGGGAAGGTCCAGCCTGGTAGATATGCCTGTGTGCCGTCCTTGACTGGGGCCGGTAGCTCCCAGCCTGGCCATAGGCGTCTGGCGATGGTGTGTCCAGTAATTATGTCCACGCTCTTTCCCAAGGTCCTGGTCCAGAGATTGCCTTGCTCGGTGCGCAGCCGGGGGTCTGGCCGCCTAGTCTCCTTCTGCTTCCCAGCTTCCGTGGGATGGCCCCCTCCCAGGAGGTGCCCCTTGCCTTCGCAGCACGCGTGATGCGCCAGGGCCTTTTTCACAGGTTTCGGCGGGGGAGGGCCATCTGGCCAGTGGCCCGTTGTTACACTTCTTCTTATTCTTCTTCTTCTTCTTCTTCTTCTTTGGCATCCTGGTGGGACGGAGGGGGGAAGTGCGGCCGATAGCTGCGTAGCTGGCAAATGGGCGCGCGGGGGGAAAGCTTGAGCCGCCACAGCGAAGACCTTTGTTGTCGCGCAGATCGGTCGATCGGCGATCAGATTGGGGCGGGGCGGAGGGGGGGGGGAAGGGGGGGGGTTCGAGCAGGTGTGCAGCCGCAGCCGCCCCGATGGGGTCGCAAAGGTTGGTCTCCCGTAGATTGATGTCGGGAAAGTGCGCCGGCTGGGAGGGGGCGTCACCTGCGCAGCGTATGTGTGAGATGACAGCTGTCACGCCTTCCCTGCGGAGGGAGTCCGCCCAGTACACCCCAATGGTGGCCACCTGCGGCTTTGTTTAGTCGCCGCCTGACCGCCTGCCACGTGAGTACCCACCCAGCACGTTCTACTTGTCCTAATGCGTCCTCAATTTGTTGGGCCAGGTGGGCCCTTCGGTATCTGGTGGCATCGGCCCCATATCGCACAGCTGCCAGGTTGTCGCCCACAATTCGTGCCATTCGGATTGGGCCTCTGAGGTGGGGGAGCAGCGCCAATCTGGCTCGGCAGCCTGCCACCTCTGCCATCTGTGCATTGCCGCAGTCGGGGAGTGCGACGATGGCTATAGCAAGGACCCGAGGGGATCCGGCGTTGGGGTTGTGATGCCAGAGAATGGCCCCAGCGCCCGAAACTTTGTCCCCACCTCCAATGGACCTTGCGCCCCCGTCGAAGGTGACCTCATATGGCCATTGGGTGGAGTCGGAGTCAGGGAAGGGCGAGCTGCGGACAGTGACCTCATCGCCTGGCTCGAGCCTCGTGTTGGCAGTTAGCGTGGTGGTGTGGAGCCTGCACTCCCGGCAGAAAGCTGAGGACCAACTGGCGGTGGGTGAGTTGTCAGTCTTTGGGCAGGGGAACCAACTCCTGCCCGGAGGCATCCATGCAGCACGCGTTTGGGGGGCTTGCAGGACCACTATTCTGTCCTCTGGGTTGTGGTGTCTGGTGACAACCGGGAGTCTGCGAATCTCGCCTCCTGCCCAGCCCGCGTGTCGCTGTAAGTGGGGCCTAGCAGCGCCACAGATCGATCCTACGGGGGTGGGGCAGGGATTGCACGTGCGACAGGTGTCCCGCAGGACGGTCCATACGGTCTGGATTGCTGTTCCTGGGGGGCTGCCTCGCTTCCCTCTTTATGGTCAGCGTCGAGGGTTGCTAAGCCGCGCAGGATGAGTCTGGCGGCTTCGGCGGCTTCAAGGGGGGGGCTGTGAGGCTGACGCAGCATATGAAGGAAATTTGGCGCGGTACCTTGGCGAGCAACGGCTGGTGGTCGCCGTCGCCGATGATGGCCTGAGCGAGGGTCGGTGGGTCGTCTGGGCCTCGCATGGTGCCCCAGGCGAGTGCTGCGGCCGGGCACCAGTGCCAGACGTGCTCTGTGGTCGCTTCTCCGAGCCCACAGAGCGCACAGCGCCCGTGCGGCCCGCTTCTAATGGGTGGTCGAAGGCGCCCCCACGCATTTGCATAGGCTTCTGCTTGAGCCCTTAGGGAGGGGGGTAGGATGTCGGAGGGTAGGGTTTGCCAGAGGGCGAATGTGCGTGGGCCGGTGCCGATGCATCTTGCGCGCCAGGCCGCTCCCCCGTCGCTAGGGCCGGCGGTGATCCACGCGTTTCTGGCAGGCGCACCGCACCGCATGGGGCACCTGTGGGGCATTCTTTCGCTGTCTCCCCATGCGCCTCGCCGAGCCGGGAAGGCCGTTGCTAAGGATCCCGACCGCGCGGTGTGCCTCGGTGAAAGAGGTGCAGTGGCGTAGCAACTGCCACTCCTCCCCGTTGGAGGGCTGCCATCTCCTTCCTTGGCTGGTGTCCAGGAGCCATTTTGTAGAGCGCCGGCTGTTCATCTGGGCCCATGCCGCAGTGTAAGAGATCCTGCCGAAGTGCTTGCCTTCAAGGAGGTTGGGTTGTTGCTTCGCGAGAAGCAGGGCCCGGGCGGCCTTTCGTTCGGATATCGCCTTGCCCAGTCCAGTCAGCACAAAGTCAGGGGCCCATGAGGCCCCGGCCAGACCGAGAGCAGTCCTAAGCTGGGCCCGTAGCTCACGCTCTTGCACCGTGTCGGGGAGGGCGTAGCGCGCGGCGTAGGGGGCCAGGGAGACCAGGTACGCGTTCCAGGCCGCGGCCGTGCGAGAGGGGGACATTTTGGCCAGGTGCAGGGCCAGGGCTCTTTCCCTGATTTTCGGAAGGGGACGGTCCCAAGTGCCTTTGCATAGGGCCTCCTCCTGTTCCTTGGCGAGCCCCCCGTTCTGTGGAGGATCGTCGCCTTCTGCGGCGCGGGATGCCGCCACTGCCCCCAGGTAGGGCCACTGATCTCTAACTGACGAGCCTCCGAAGGGGGCGTGTCCCATTAGGGCGCGCCACCGCGCTTGTTTGCCAGCTGGGACGAGCGCTGTCTTAAAGGTGCAGTGTCAGGCGTGCTGATTGGGGGGGCACCAGCTGGGGCGGCAATGCCCTACGTTGCTTTCCACGAGTGCCTGGATGAGCTCGCCCGGGAGTCCAGAGATGAGCACGCTGTCCCCGTCTTGTTCGAAGTGCACAGGTGCTTCCTCCAGTGCAGCTCGGAGGGCAGGGGAATCCTCGGGGCCTGCAGCGGCGGGCCTCGACCAGGAGCCCGGCGGCCTTGGCAGCCCAGGGGAGGGCGATTGCTGCGCGTAGCGCCTGCTTCGTTGTGCTGAGCAGGGCGGCGAGGTCGTCGACGCACGCGGGGTCGTCGCCCCCCGTGATGGAGGAGATGGCTGGGATGAGGGGGTCGTACCCCATGCTCCAGAGGAGAGGGGGGCAGTTCCCCCTATTCCAACCGGCCTCGGCAGGCGCCGCTCAGGACTTTTGCACTTTTCCTTGCATGTCATCACTCTACGTTCGGCGACCAATGAGTTGAGGGAGTGAAGTAACCACAAGGGGAGCTTCCACCTCCGGAGGAGGCTATCTACCCATTGAAGTGAGATTCTCTCGAAGGCCTGATTCTGGTCGCAGAAGATAACCGCCGCGCACAGGGCGCCACCCACCGTGGAGGCGGCTCGGTTGACAAAAGGCCTCTACGACTGCTGTGTGTTGCCCTTGGGCGTGGCTTCATGGGGGGGTCATAAATGGGGGGGTCAGAAACGGTCCCCTTTCGTGCCCCTGTCGGGCCCCTCCGGACCCCCAGGGGGCTCGTTTAGGTACCGTTTGGGTACCTTTTCGGACCACCCTCGCCACCCCCCCATTTATGACCCCTCCATTACGCAACGCCCAATGCCCCAGGAGCGCGGCCCATCCGGGACCTGGTGCCTCTGGGGGTTTGGGGCCGCATTGTCCTCCCCGCTTGGTCGCCTGGTTGGGGCCAGGAGAGGTTCGACGGCTGGGCCAATTAGGTCGGCCAGGGAGGCGCCGCGCAGCCGCCGGATGCACGTGGGGAGTTGCAACGGTCTCATGTCGTTGGGGCCTTCAGCGCCAGGCTTTTTCCTTATCCACACCAGCAGGTCGACGGAGGGCCCTGGCACCTCTTCGATGAGTGATGGATTGAGGTCAGCGGCGTACCAAGCTTGTGCGATGAGGCCGGTGACGAATCTTGCCCCAGGGTGATATGCTTCGTACGGTACCCCATCCACCCCTGGGGCGCTCCCGCTAGGCGTGAGAACGGTAGTGGCGAGCTTGGCCCACATAGGTCTGGCTCGCCTGGAGATCTCGACCCCAGGGCGCCCTTGGAAATAGAAGTCAAGTAGCCTACCGGCGGAGCATGGTGGGGTGGGGGGGGGGGCGGAATGCCATATCGCACTGCGACTGTCCCATAGGACGTTGTCGATCTGGTTGGGCCTGTCGCGCCATGTGCCGTTGTGGTCACGAACGCTTAGGATTGCGTGGGTCTTCTTGTATATCTCCCGCCCTGCTCTGTAGTGGGCCGCCAGGGGAGAGCGCTCCGCTCCTGGGCCTCTTTGTGAGGGGGACAGTCGGGCTGCTCTTCTCTGCGTGACCTCGGCGCCCCAGGTCCTGAGCCACCGACCAGCCTGCCCTGGGGCTAGGTCTTGCCCGTCCCACCCGTACTCATACAGCCAGGCTGCCAGAGCTCCCACTGGGCGTGTCGTCTCTCTCTTTTGACTGGCTGCAGCGAACAGCAGGCCTGGGGAGGCTCGCGTTCGGTGCGCCCTCCACTTCTTCCACCAGTCCTGCAGAGCAGAGGAGAGGGCGTGCCTGCCAAACCTCATGAGGGTGGGGAGGACGGGCGGGGTGGGCTCGTCGCCTTCTGGTGGGGGTGGCTAACGCACGGGGATTCGCACCGGTGGGGTTGTAGGAAGTGTCGCCGTCGCCATTGTCTGGGTGTCGGTCGGGGAACCCACCTGGTCGGGCAGGTCTAATCCAGTCAGTGGGTTGGATAAGGCCGCTCAGGTTGACAGGCGGTATGCCAAAGGAGAGCTCTAGGTGAGCGTACAACTGTCGGAGCTCCGCGTGCGCCGCAGTTGGGAGATTCCTGAGATCTGCGGCTTTCATGGTAAATATCGTCCCTTCTGGCCCTCCTCGCGCCCTGGGGTTCGAGTGAGAGAGGGCATGGTCCGACAGCGTGAGTCTCCACAATTTCCGGGGTTCATAAGCATAGATGTGTTGGACTGGGCAGGCACACATGTCAATCTGCGACTCACTCTCCTTGTCAACTCTAGTGGGACCTGACATGTGTATGGCGGCTGAGCCGGAGCTGGTCAGTATGTCCCTCAGGAGGGCTGCTGCCTCCAACTCTCCGTCTCTCGGGTGCTCAAGCTGTAGGTTGACATCCCCCCCCCAGTATGTGTCGAGCGGCTCCCACTGCTCGGTAGCTATGGCGATGCCAACAAGGGTTTCCTCCTTTCTGGTAGGGGGGAGGCACACTGACACAAGTCGAACCCTCTTTTCGCCCTGCTGAACAACAGCGGCGACGGCGCAACCAGGGACTAGGGTTTGCTGCTCCAAGAGGGGAATACCGTGCGGGAGGAGGATGCCGACTCCTCTGGCGAGTCCTCCGGTCGGTCCGAGGTACCCGGGGGAGGCCACTAGGGTCCTCGCTGGAAACATGGTTTTCCACACTTCTGTTTCATGTTCGGACCAGTGTGTCTCCCGAATAAGGGCGATCCTGCTATTCATCGTGACCTGGGTCAGCAGAGCGTGCTTGGTCTGATTCTTTCCAGCTGTGCAGCTTCTGAGGTATCTCGCGCTCCAGCAGCTGAATCTGGGTAGGCTGTTGGGGGGAGTGGCGTTGAGAGCTCGTATCACGTCCTCGAGTGAGTGGCTACCACACATGTTGTCCCATGTGGGCTGCGACCAGGGGTCAGTGTGTAGGAGAGACCAGAGGCCTCTTGGTCCACGAATCTTGTGTTAGCACCTGGCTTCGAGCGCTTCGTTGAGCGCGCGACGCGCCTGCGCCAAGGCGTGCGTGCGAATCCCCGGCACAAGTACGTGGCGGGGGGGGGACCCCAGCGCTCGGTGGAACGTGTTGGGGTCCCCGGTCGAGTCTACGGGCGCATCGACTCGGGAAGGAGGGCTTCCTCGCGCCGTAGCTGTTCCGCGATGTCATCTGGGAACGGGTGGTTTCTGACCTGCGCCCACGGGCAGTGCCTCCCGGCGTATGCTCGCGCTGTTGCCCATGCGCGCGCTATCTGGGCGCCCGTCGGAGCGGGGGAGCAGGCGGGCGGCTGCTGCCTGCCTGCCTGCCTGGTGGGGTTATTTTTTTTTACAGCCGCAGGCGGAAGCGCCGGCGGCGGCGGGACACGGTCGGGCTGCGGCCGTGACAAATTAGCCGGGCGTGCGCGGGGGCCGCGGATCAGGCGGCGGTGCAACTGGTGGGGTTACGCGAAGCGTCTAGAATTTCTCTCGTGTTCCATTATTCTCCCTCCCCTTTCCACCCGTCCTCTGGTCCCCTGCTCTCAAGGCTGCATTAAATCCACTTGGCAGGTAAGCGCGATATACCCCCAAAGGGGTATGATCGAAAACGAGGATGGCGGGTACCGAGGGTTTGGGATACACGTATTGGTTGGCACGTGAGCAGGTAGGAGCGAACATTATTAAAAGTATTGCTGTTGTGTTGTTGTTGGTGGTGGTGTTTGTGTGTTGGGCTGGTGTTGGTGTTGGTGTTGTTGTTGTGGTTGTTGTTGATTGTTGAACTCTCACTACTGAACAATAATTATTGTCGATCCCCCCTCCGGTGATCATTGTGCTGTTTCAATTGAAGTGCTCCCCCCAGGGCTCGTACCCTGCTCTTTTTATCAGGGGAATCACTCGGCTCAAACTGCGTTGTTGGCCCCAGATTACTACTACAATACCAAAACAGCAATTATTTTTAGACTGTTCGCTCTTATCTGCTCGCGCGTACTTCACCACGTATATCCCAAATCCCCGATACCCGCCCTCTTCGTCTTCGATCGTACCCCGTTTAGGGGGTACATCTTCCTGACCCGCCACGTGTATTGGGCGCAGCCCCGAAACCCTGAAAGAGCAAGAGGAGTGAGAAAGGAGAAATAGATAGAGAGAGAGAGAGAGAACGAGGATAGAGAGAGAGAGAGAGGAGAAAGCCACGAAGGGCAGCAACAGGGCCACTGAGGGCGCAAGCGACGGGGGGCCACGAAGGGCAGCGTCTGGGCCACTGAAGGCAGCAGCGGGGCCACGATGGGCAGCGGGGATGGGGGCACCAGGGGCTACGCTGGGGCCGCGAAGGGCAGCAATGGGGCCACTGAGGGCACGAGCGACTGCGAGTCACGAAGGCCGAACAGATGGGCCACAGAGGGTACCAAGGGGGCCACATTGGGCAGCGGGGGGGGTGGGGCACACGAAGCTACAATTCGGCCCCGAAGGGCAGCAATGGGGCCACCGAAAGCACGAGCGACTGGGGGCCACGAAGGGCGTACAGATGGGCCACAATGGCAGCGAGTGGGCCACAAAGAGCCTACGCCGGGGCCGCGAAGGGTAGCAATGAGGTCACTGAGGGCACGAGCGACTGGGGCCACGGGGGGCGAATATGGGCCCCAGAGGGCAGCGAGGGGGCCACTGAGGGCAGCAGCGGGGCCACGAAGGGCAGCACTGGGGCCACTGAGGGGAGAGCGATTCGGGGCCACGAAGGGCGTATATATGGGCCACAAAGGGCAACGAGGGGCCACTGAGGGCAGCATCGTGGCCACGAAAGGCAGCGACTGGGGCACAAGGGGAGGGGCCACGAAGGGCAGCAATGTGGCACAAAGGACGCGAACGAGCATGGGGCACGAATGGTATGACCCTGACGGGCGGGCCGAACGGGCGGATCGGTCGTGAGTTCTGCGCGATTTGCCAGGAAGTTTCCAGCGAGAGAACGATTCTTAAATTTGAGGAATTCCCCAGCGAACGCGCGATTCCTCAATGGCAAGAGCGCGGCGCCTGAGTAAATTGCGGTGAATTCTCAGGCGGGAGCGCGATTCTTGAGTAAATCGAAGAAGTCTCAAGCGGGAGCGGGGGACCGGAATAAATTTCGAGGAAATATCAAGCGGAAGCCGCTGTCGTTGTAAACCGGGCGCCAGGGGCACAGTTTGAGGAGGAACACTTTCCATGATACAAAACAAACAGGGTGCGAGCGCTGGGAGGGGCATTTCAATTGAAAAAACAGTGTGCACTTGAGAGGGGATGAGAAGGGATCGACAATCATTATTCTTCACTAGTGACGGTTCAACGGCTCCCGCCTCAGATTTCCTCACAATTTTAGCCAGGACCCCCACTCCCGCCTGAGACTTCTTCGCGATTTACTCAAGAATCGTGCTCTCGCTTGGGACTTTATTATAATTGATTCAGGAATCGCTCTCCCGGCGCTCTGGAATCGCGCTCTCGCTGGAAACCTTGCTTGTCATTTACTCAAGAATCGCGCCCTTGCATTGGAATTCCCCAAAATTCACTCAAGCGCCGCGCTCCCAATACTCAGGCACCCAAGAGTCGCGTTCACGCTAAGGCCTCCCTCATCATTACTTAGGAACGTTGCAGCCCTTCGTGGCCCCCTCGCTGCCCATCGTGGCCCCGTTGCAACCTTTCGTGGTCCCCTCGCTGCCCTTCGTGGCCCCGTTGCATCCCTTCGTGGCCCCCCTCGCCGCCCTTCGTGGCCCCGTTGCAGCCTTCGTGGCCCCCTCGCTGCCCTTCGTGGCCCCGTTGCAGCCCTTCGCGGCCCCCTCGCTGCCCTTCGCGGCCTCGTTGCGCCCCTCCGTGGCCCCCTCGCTGCCCTTCGTGGCCTCGTTGCAGCCTCTCGTGGCCCCCTCGCTGCCCTTCGTGGCCCCGTTGTACCCCTTCGTGGCCCCCTTGCTGCCCTTCGTGGCCCCGTTACCCCATGCGCATGCCCCTTCGTGGCCCCATATATGCATGCCCTTCGTGGCCCCCGTTCGCTCGCGTCCGTCGTGGCCCCATACGCATGTGCTTCGTGGCCCCGCTGTCGCTCTTCGCGGCCTTTTCGCTGCCCTTAGCGGTCCCGTTGCTGCCCTCGGTGGCCCCGTCCTTGCCCTCTGCGGCCAAATGCACGCACGCCCTTCGTGGCCCCGCTCGCTCGCGCCCGTCGTGGCCCCATGCGCATGCGCTTCGTGGCCCCCCTGTCGCCCTTAGGGCCCCCCTCGCTGTCCTACGTGGCCCCGTTGCTACCCTCAGTGGCCCCGTCGTTGCCCTCTGCGGCCCCGCAATAATTATGTGCCCTTCGTGGCCCCCGCTTGTTCGCGGCCTTCGTGGCTCCATGCGCATGCCCTTCGTGGCTCCGCTGTCGCCCTTCGTGGCCCCCTTCCTGCCCTTCGTGGCCCCGCTGTCGCTCTCGATCTCGCTCTCGCTTTCGCTCGTCGTCGTCGTCGTCGTAGTCGTCGTCGTCGTCGCGGTCGGCCCCCTGTCCGTCCATCTTGGGGCCAGGTTGCCGCCGATCAGCGCTGCTGCTGGCCAGGCCGACGGTCTGCAGCCGCCCCGCCGCTTGCCGGGGCCCGGCTTGCAGGGAATTCATATATAGCCCCAAGAGGGGCACGAACGAAAACGAAGAGGGCGGGTATCGAGGGTTTGTGAAATACACGTTGAATGACACTCGAGCAGATAAGGGCGAACAGTTTTATAAAAGGACGGTTGAACTCTCACTACTGAAGAACAATTATTGTTGATCCCCCCCTCCCTCCGGTGACCTTTTTGTGTTTTAAATTGAAGTGCTTCCCCCGGGGCTCGCACCCTGTTTGAAATCAGGGAAAATCACTAGGCTCAAACTGGGCCCCTGGCCCCCGGTGTACAACAACGGCTCCCGCCTGATACTTCCTCACAACTTATTCCCAAATCGGGCTCTCGCGCGGGACCTCCTCACAATTCATGTACGCATCGCGCTCTCGCGTGGGACTTCCTCCCAAATTATTCAAACGATGCGCCCTCGGCGCTCAGGAATCACGCTCTCGCCTTGGCTTTTCTCAAGATTTACTTGGGAATCGTGCTATCGCTCGAAACTTCCTCGCGATTCACGCAGGACGGACGCTTCAGCAACCCGCCTGCTTGACCTGGTCGCCTGGGCCCGCCTTCCCGACGTGCCCCCTATGGGTCTGCCCACCCGATCTGCCCGTCTGGTTCAACCACTTGTTTTCTGCTCCTTGCCCCCCTCCTGTTAATTTCTCTCGTGTTTCATTATTGTCCCTCCCCCTTCTACCCGTCCTCTCTTCCCTTGTTCAAAGGGCTGCACTACATGCAATGCACGTGGCAAGTAAGGAAGGTATACACCCAAGGGGGTACGATCAAAGACGAAGAGGGCGGGCACCGAGGGTTTGGGATATACGTATTGATTGGCACGTGGGCAGGTAAGAGCGAGCAATCTTAAAATGATTGCTGTTGTTGTCTTGATTCCCGGCGCAAGCAGCATCCTTCCCCGGCGCAGCAACAAAAAATCCGGCACCCTCGGGCGCGATCCGTGTGAGAGGTGTGCCAGAATTGGCCTCTGGACGCTGGCTCCCCCGGCAGCCAGGGAGCCAGACAGCCAGCCAACCTACCAGCCAGCCAGCCTTTTCCGGGAGCCATTGTTTGAGGATGTCCCACGCCGCTGCTCCCGGAATACATTGTTTTGATCTAGAATGACCGCGGGGCGGGGGAAGGGAGGAGCGTGACGAAGTGGAATGGAATGGATGGGACGCGCGCGCGGAGGGGCGAGCGGGCGGGCGCGGGCGAGCGGGCGGGCGTGCTGACGTGCAGGCGGGCGCATTGAGTTGCGTTGCGTTGCGTTGCATTGCATTGTATCCTATTTCGCTGCAGTGCATTTGCATTGCATTTGCATTTGCATTTGCATTTGCATGTGCATTGCATCTGCATTGCACTTACAATACATTGCGTCGTGGTCAATGCCGGGCGAAGGGGAGAGTTGATGAAATACTGTTTCTTCGCGCCTCCAGGCGCTGCCACGTGGCAAGTGGAGTGGGTGAGCACTTTTGTTCGGCCCCCAGCGGTCTTGCCATGTGACAAGTGCAGTGGAATAGTATTTGTTTTCGCCCCCGCTAATCGGATTGGGCGGTGCCACGTGGCGAATCGACTGGAATTGCATTTTTCTCAGCCCCCGTGGCGGTGCCACACGACGAGTAGAGTGGAATAGTATTTTGTCGCCCGCCAAGGCGTGACCACGTGGGGAGTGGAGTGGAACATCTTTGTTTCGGCCCCGCGGCGCTGCCACGACAAGGCGCACATTCCGTTACAGTGCATCGCATTGCAGTGCATTGCATTGCATTACGTCGCATCTGTATCGCAGTTGCAATACGTTGCAGTGCAGCAAATTGCGGGCGAGAGGGAGAAGGAGGAGGAGGACAGGGAGGGAGCAGAACAGAGGAAGGTACAGAAAGGAGGGGGGCGAAGGAAGAGGAGTGAGGGAGGGAAGGGGAGGAGGGGAAGGGGAATAGAGGGGAGAATCGGCAAACCACCCCAGCCAGCGGGCAACGGGCCACCCGGCCAACCAAACTCTCCACCAACCCACCGGCAAACCCACCGAGCAACCAACCAACCGCTCCTGGTAAATCTAGCGAGCCAACCAACCGACCAATCGACCAACCATTCCCGGGCAAACGGAAACCCGGCCAAGCAGCCAATCAGACAACCAGCTAACCAACACACTCGCCAACCAACGAACCAACCTCCAGGATAAAAAATGTTTGACCCGTCAACCGGCGACCCAATCAGCCAACTGGCCCCCCCACCAACCAGTCATTCAATGGACATTTGATGAGGATGTCCCACACGGCGGGTCCCAGAAAAAATTGCCGTCACCCGGGAAAAACTTGTGACCCTCAAACAAGAACTAAGTGACCCTGAAAGGAAAATTTAACCCTCCCTCCCTCCCGCCCTCCCTTCCTCCCTCCCTCCCTCCCGCCCTCCCTCCCTCCTTCCCTCCCTCCCTCCCTCCTCCTTCTCTTCGTCCTCCTCCTCCTCCTCGTCCTCGTCCTCGTCCTCGTCCTCGTCCTCGTCCTCGTCCTCCTCCTCCTCCTCCTCCTCCTCCTCCTCCTCCTCCTCCCTCTGTTTCTTCCCAGCCTTCGGCGGCAGGCGGCGGCGGGCGGAGCCCTTCGGGATACGAGTTGTCAAACTTCGTCCAGTTCTTCGTCCAGGAGCGGCCGCCGGCCGTCAGAGAGTTCGCCATGTACGGGCAGCCGCGGGTGGTGTACTTGGTCCCCCCCGTGGAGCCCTCCTCTACGCCACGAAAATATATACACTGACGCCCTCCCACGAAGCCTGCATGCACCTTCAGGGAGGGCGGCGGTGTAGCTGGCTCACAATTGTGATTTATACACAGCCACCCTCCCTGAGGCCCAGGAACAATCCATTGGAGGGTGTCTATGCCTTTTGTTGTGGCGGATCCTTCACCGTGCCCGAGCGGTCCGCGAAGGCTCGGCCGAGAGTGTGGGCGCCGCTGAGGGCAACGATGTCCTTGTCGTCCATGCCGTACTTGTAGAACACGTACTTGAGGTGAGCCACGGGGTCCTCATTGAAGCAGACGCCCGGCAGGCCGAACGGGGGCGGCTGCAGCTCCGTCGGAACGCCATCCACGCGCCCATACTTCATGGGGATCTTGGGCCCGCCTTCCACCTCGATCCCGGTGGCGGAGGCCAGCTGGATGAGGTCTGCCCAGGAGATGTCGTCGCCACACGCGTCCTTGATGGGCTGCAGGTAAGACGTGATAGCCTTCTGCAGACCCGCGTTCGGGGCCGCGAGAATCTCGTGGTCGGTGATGATCGAGCCGATGGCGCCGCCCGCATTCGGCCAGGGTTTGCCTGCGTTGGCCTTGTCGTACGTGCCCGAGTCATGCCAGGCCGTGCGCACGAGGATTGGCGCGCAGGACTTGCTCTTCACCAGCTCCACGACCAAGCCCTTGGCCTTCTTCAGAGCCGCCTTCTTCTTGCTGTATGCTCCACCGCCGCAGATGCCTGCGAAGCACTCGAAGCAAGACATGATCCACCTACTGTTGCCCGAATCGCAATGCGCGAGGACGGCTTGGGTCGAAATGGCTATGCCCTAAAGGAAAGAAGGTCCCCGACTGGGTTTGGCGAACCAGCTTCACGCTGCAGCTAATGTTTCGGACACCCCGAGCCACCCAAACGCGCCTGTGGATTGAGGAATGCACTGGGCAGGAAGGCCGAAACTGGCCTGTACACGGCTGAGCTCACAACCTGCCTGTTCCCGCCCACCCGCTCCCTTTCGGGCCCCCCAACTATCCTGTGGTGTCGGGTCCTCTTTTTAAAGAGACAGCGCCCCGCGTCTCCTCCTCCTCCTGACCTCTCCTCTCCTCGTCTCTCCTCCTTCCTCCTCCCCCTCCTCCCTCCTCCCATCACTGCCTCTGTCCTCCTCACCAATCAACCATGTCGGCACACCCCTCACGCGATGCGTGGCCCTCTCACGATTTTGGCCCGTAGGGAGCTCCACCGCAGGCCTCAGTGGCGGTATGTTTTCAACGGGAACCAGAGGCGTTGCGATTTCTCAGGAATCCTACTTCACACTACAATGCAAAAACCAGGTTGTCTGTGAAAACCAGGGGTACAGCGATGTCTCTAGGAATCCGTTTGAAGATTCAACGCGCAAACCACTTTCTCATGTGGACACCAGAGGCGGTGCGATTTCCCATGACTTGTTTGCAAAAAAATCGTTTGAAAGCCTGTGCTGTGTAGAAACCACAGGCTATGCGATTCCCTTGGGAATCAAACAAACAATCCATAACACATGTGTTCAGTGAAAAGCTACGTATGCTGCGATGTCCTTCAACACGTCAATGCAAACTACGTGCTTTCGGTGGTAGTCAGAGGCGTTGCGATTTCCTTAGGAATCCCGTTGGACATTCAATGCAAAACCATTTTTTCCAGTGGAGATCACAAGCGCCGCGATGTCCTTTGGAACTCATGTAACATTTCAATGCTAACCAAATGTTGCCGGAGGAAACCACAGGCGCTGTGATTTCCTCTGGGAATCCTTTCGGCTTCTCTGCTGAATGATTGCTTTCTGGGGAAACTGGGGGCGCTGCGATTTCCTTAGGGACCCCTTTTTATATTCACCACGTGCAAACCAATATTTGTCTGTGGAAGCCACAGGCGCCGCGATGTCCCCGTGAGCTTGAACATGATCGACCCACGAACCCGGAAAGGAATCCAGACATGTAAGGCATGGCAACGCTTCAAAGACACCTGATTGGACGACGGGCAAAAGCAATGCTCAATGTGTCGACCTTCATGTACCGTGCCGAGGGCTGTGCTGTGCTGCGCCGTGCTGAAGTCGCGATGTGCCATGCCGAGATTTTGCCCTATGGCGTTGTGGATCGAGTCCTCCTTTGCTTCCGAGTCCTGGCCGAACTGATCTAGACCTTAAGCTCGAGCTGCCTGGGCACATATATAGGGCGACGAGATCTATGCATATCCACTGCTCCCTGGCCAGGCCCATCCTCAACCCCGCAGCGGTGTATACGCCACGCCCTCCTGGCTTGGCCAGGAGGGCGCATACACAGCTCCTGGGTTCAAGATGGGCATGGTCAGGGAGCAGTGGATATGTATAGATATCGTCGCCCGAACATAGTAGCTGCCTCAGAGCTAATTGACAGGGGGCACGCGCCAAGCGACGTGCCAGGGGGCGCGCAACGGAGACGCACCGCGGGACGTGCCAGGGGGACGCGCCACGGAACGCGTGCCAATGGACGTGCCACGGGACGTGCCAGGGTAGGGAGCCTACAAAGGACGTACGCGCCCACCTATGTACATGAACACGGCCCCTCGATTCGCGAGACCGGCCGCGTTATACGAACATTTGTGCAATGCGTGCTCTCGAGACCAGCGTGGATTCATGTACATGTACGTCCTTCTTTCGCTCCTGACAGGGGACGCGCCGCGCGCCGTGCCAGGGGAACTTGCCACGGGACGCGCCACGGAACGTTTCAGGGAAAGTGCCAGGTTGCAGTGCTCAGTGTTATTGGGGTCGCGCTCCCAGGGCCCCGACCCCTTGTAAATTACGCTGCGTCCCGCGCTCCCAGGGCCACGATCCCTGGTACATTACGCTGCGTCCGAGCCCCCAGATCCCTCGTATGTCACGCTGCGCCCGCGCTCCAAGGGCTACGATCCCTCGTAAATTACATTGCGCCCGAGCTCCCAAGGCCCCGACCCCTCGTAAATTACACTGCGCCCGCGCTCCGAGGGCCACGATCCCCCGCAAATTACGCGTGGTCCGCGCTCCAAGCGCCACGATCCATCGTAGATTACGCCGCCTCCCAGGGCCTCCAGGGGCATGCTGGGGCGCCCAGGTCCCTCAAGTTTTGCAAAACAACCGTTTCGCTCAAGGCATCCTCGATTTGTTTTGCGCGGGGGGCGCACCATCCTCGAGCGGGCACGCAAAAACTCAACATGTTCACAGACATCCTGGAAAAAACAAGCGAAGTCGTCGAGACATCCTCGAAATTCCTGCGCGCGGGACGCGGCACGCGCGAGACATCCTCGGAATTCCTGCGCGCGGGACTCGGACGTTTTTCTGCGTCGCGGTCGGGGCTGCAGACCTCGTGTTTTTCCCAACCATCCTGTGGTGTTGGGTCCTCGTTTTGAAGAGACGGTGCCCCGCGTCTCCTCTCCGTCCTTCCTCCTCCTCCGCCTCCTCCCCCCTCCCTCCTCCCTCCTCCCACTATCACGGCACACCCCTCACACGTTTCGTGGCCCCATAGGGAGCTCCACCGAGGGCCCCAGTGGCTGCGTTGGCATGGCGGCACCGGCACACCATTTCGGCACACCCCTCACACGTTTCGTGGCCCCATAGGGAGCTCCACCGAAGGCCCCAGTGGCTGCGTTGGCATGGCGGCACCGCACCATTTCGGCACACCCCTCACACGCTTCGTGGCCCCATAGGGAGCTCCACCGAGGGCCCCAGTGGCTGCGTTGGCATGGCGGCACCGCACCCATTTCGGCACACCCCTCACACGTTTCGTGGCCCCATAGGGAGCTCCACCGAGGGCCCCAGTGGCTGCGTTGGCATGGCGGCACCGCACCCATTTCGGCACACCCCTCACACGTTTCGTGGCCCCATAGGGAGCTCCACCGAGGGCCCCAGTGGCTGCGTTGGCATGGCGGCACCGCACCCATTTCGGCACACCCCTCACACGTTTCGTGGCCCCATAGGGAGCTCCACCGAGGGCCCCAGTGGCCGCGTTGGCATGGCGGCACCGCGCCCATTTCGGCACACCCCTCACACGCTTCGTGGCCCCATAGGGAGCTCCACCGAGGGCCCCAGTGGCTGCGTTGGCATGGCGGCACCGCACCCATGTCGGCACACCCCTCACACGCTTCGTGGCGGGAGCTCCACCGAAGGCCCCATGCGTTGGCATGGCAGGAGCTTCCACCGCCCCAGTGGCCCGTTGGCATGGCGGCACCGCACCACCGATGTCGCGCACACCGCACCCATGTCGGCACACCCCTCACACGTTTCGTGGCCCCATAGGGAGCTCCACCGAGGGCCCCAGTGGCTGCGTTGGCATGGCGGCACCGCACCCATGTCGGCACACCCCTCACACGTTTCGTGGCCCCATAAGGAGCTCCACCGAGGGCCCCAGTGGCTACGTTGGCATGGCGGCACCGCACCCATTTCGGCACACCCCTCACACGTTTCGTGGCCCTATAGGGAGCTCCACCGAGGGCCCCAGTGGCTGCGTTCGCATGGCGGCACCGCGCCCATTTCGGCACACCTCTCACACGGTTCGTGGCCCCTTAGGGAGTTAGTTCCCTCTCATTCGTTCAACCTGCTTTGCGGTACTCGTAACTGCATATGGTTGGGTCCATCGCCAGGATAAGTTGTTGTTATTGTTGTTGTTTTTTGTGTATATATATGTATATGTATATGTATATGTATATAGGTGTATGTATATATGTATATGTATATGTATATGTATATGTATATGTATATGTATATGTATATGTATATGTATATTATATTATATTATATTATATTATATTATATTATATTATATTATTATATATATATGCACTGCTAAAAATGCCCCGCACCCTGTTTTTTTACGAAAGAAAACGGTGGTCTGTGGACCCCGTTATTTATCGAGGATCCGAGATGGGGGGGGCGACTTTCCTCGAGCGGGCACGCGCGAAACGCATTCTTTCACGTAGAATTGGACTTTACCTCGATTTTTATCAAGCGGACATCCGCCGGCCTCCTTCAAGTCAAAACCTGGGGTAAACAAACTAAAAGAGAACAATGGGCCCCATCCATTTCCGGGAAAAAATATTCAATGCACAAGAACTGTTTTCCTGTAGGAACCGCAGGCGCTGTGATCTCCTAAGGAACCCCATTTTTCTACATTAAAGACAAAACACCGGCTTACAGTGGAACCACAGGTGCGGCGATGTGTTTTGGCATTCCGTCAACACGTCAATGCAAACCACATGCTTCCGGTTGGAAACAGAGGCGCCGCGTGTTCCGCAAGAATTTCGTTGACAATTCCATGCGAAGCAAATAAATACTGTCTGTGGAAACCACAGGCGCTGTGATTTCGTTAGCACACACCTTAAACATTCAACGCGAACCACATGTTTTCTGTGGAAACAAGAGGCGCTGCACTTTCCCTAGGAAGTCGGCTTCGCATCAAATGCAAGCCACGTACTTTCCGTGGAAACAAAAGGCGCTGCGATGTCCAGAATAAGTTCTGTAAAAACTCAATACAAACCACATGTTTTGTGGAGACCAGAGGCGCTGCGATTTCTTTTGGCATTTATATTCTCAAATTCACTACAGAACAAACAACTCTTGTGTTCTCCGTGGAAGCCACAGCGGCTGCGATTTCCTTAGGAACGCCTCCTAAACATTCAATACACAGCACATGCTTTTCTATGCAACTCAAACATGCTGCAAGTGATTGACATGTAATACATGCATTTCTTTGTTGGTACACGCGCGTTCCCGAACCCGAACCCGAGCTCTTACATCTTACCCCCGGTAACACAGCAGATTTAGCCCTATTCGTATCAATCGTACTGGACGACGTATCGATACAGTTGTCGCACAGTAATACAATGGTCGTGCACAAGTGCGTAATATATGCTCGGCGACCAGGTCCCAGGGCCCAGAGGGCGGCCCACTTCTCCCCCCCGGTAACCTACTATTTCCTTGGGCGCCCGTCGTCGCAACGGAATATACCTGGCGACCGTGTCCCTGGGCCCGGGGGAGCGGCCTACTTTTCCCAAACTCCTCCCCAAGCGTCCGTCGTCGCAACTTATGCGCAATCCGTCCGTAGATTCGTGCACACGTACAGTTGTGTCGTCGTCGAGGGCGGGTGGTTGCCAGGACCTGAGCGCGCACAAAGCGCGCGTGGTTCTAGTTGTTGATACCACACCATTAGTCTAGACAGAATTAACGCCAGTTGTACATGATTTGGGCAGCCCAGTTGTAGCATCGCTGGGACATAGGAAGAACATAGCACTCCATTGAACAACGCACAGTTCACCGCCCTTGTACTACAATTCGCCGTGCCAGTCGTCACCGTCCTCCTCCTCCTCCTCCGCCTCCTCGGCCTCCTCCGCCTCCTCCTCCTCCTCCTCCTCCTCCTCCTCCTCCCTCCTCCTGCCTCGTCCTCCTCCTCCTCCTCATCAGCAGCAGCAGCATCACCACCACCACCACCACCACCACCACCATCATCATCATCATCATCATCATCATCATCATCAGCATCATCATCATCATCACCACCATCACCATCACCATCACCATCACCATCACCATCACCATCACCACCAGCACCAGCACCAGCACCAGCACCAGCA
>CAUYUJ010020469.1:30000-42500 GCA_963575745.1 Prorocentrum cordatum
AGGCCTCGAGGGGTCTCCAAACGACTTCCCCGGAGGCCTCCAGAGGCCTGCCGAAGCTTCGTCAAGTTCTGTTCCGTCGCAGCGTGGCAAAGGCGATACGCACGCGCGCTCCAAGCGATGGCAAGGCAAGCACACTTGGGCCGGAAACAAGAGAAGAGAACACGGAGAGAGCGCGGCCGCGGACAGGAGGGAAAGGAGGGGATCACTCACAGCACGATGAACATCGACTGGAGTGGCCGGGCGGCCTGCCTGCGCTGACGAATCCTGGCAGTGGACGCGGGGCGGCGTCACGGCCACACCGCGGGGCTGAGCCGCAGGCTGCACGGCAGAACGGTGTCAGGTCGTACCAGTACTGGAGTCTGGAGTCAGACCAGCGAGCGAGCCAAGAACGCGAGCACCTCGACAAGCACAAAGGTACACGAACGCCTGAGAACAGTGGTCATCGAACACCGACCCTCCTCCTCAGCCTCATCGTCGTCGTAATCATTCGTCAGTCGTCAGTGTGCAGTCGTCACGCGTTTGTCGTCAGTCGTTAGTCGTCGTCGCCGTGATTCGTCCGTCGTCAGTCGGCGCCGTGTCGTCGTCGTCCTCCTCCTCCTCGTCGTCGACGTCGTCGTCGGCTTCGTCTTCGTTTTCGTCGTCGTCGTCGTTGTGGTCGTCATCGCCGTCGTCTACGTCCAACGTCATTCGTAAGTCGTCAGTCGTCAGTCATTGTCGTCGCAGCCACCGCCGCCACCGTCGTCGTCGTCGTCGTTGTTGTCGTCGTTGTTGTCATCGTCGTGGTCGTCGTGGTCGTCGTGGTCGTCGTCGTCGTCGTCGTCGTGGTCGTCGTCGTCGTCGTCGGCACCGTCGTCGTCGGCACCATCGTCGTCGTCGTCGGAGTCGGCGTCGGCGACGTCGTCGTCCGCCGCCTCCTCCTCCTCCTCGCCGCCGCCGCCGTCATCCGTCAGTCGTCATTCGTCATTTGTCGTTCGCCATTCACCATTCGCCGCTCGCCATTCGTCTGTCGTCAACCGTCAGTCGTTGTCGTCGTCGTCGTCGCCGCCGCCGCCGTCGTCGTCATCGTCGTCGTCGTCGTCGGCGTCGGCGTCGGCGTCGGCGTCGGCGTCGGCGTCGGCGTCGGCGTCGTCGGCGTCGGCGTCGGCATCGTCGGCGGCGTCGGCGTCGGCGTCGGCGTCGGCGTCGCGTCGGCGGCGTCGGCGTCGTCATCGTCGTCGGCGTTGTTGTCGTTGGCGGTCGTCGCGTGTCTCTGCGCGCCCGCTGGGTCCTCGTCCACCGCGCCCACCGAAGTCGGAGACGGCGCCGCGGTTGGCACCGGCATCTCCGTCGGCGAGGACGGAGCGCCCGCGCCTGCGCCACGGGGGGAGGGGGAGGGAGGGGAGGAGGGATGAGGGGACTGACGCCACAGGAGTACCCGATGGTATGCCAAAGAGAAGGAGGAGGAGAAGGAGGAGGAGGAGGAGGACGACGACGAGGAGAACGAGGAGAAAGAGGAGAAAGAGGAGAAAGAGGAGAAGTAGGAGGAGGAGGAGGAGAAAGAGGAGAGCAGGAGGGAGGAGGAGGAGGAGGAGGAGAGGAGGAGGAGGAGGGAGTGGAGGAGGAGGAGGAGGGAAAGACGAGGAGGAGAGGAGGAGGAGGAGGAGGGAGAAGGAGGAGGAGGAGGAGGAGGAGGAGGGGGAGAAGGAGGAGGAGGAGGATACGTAGGAGGAGGATAGGAGGAGGGAGAAGGAGGAGGAGGAGGAGGAGGAGGAGGAGGAGGAGGGGGAGAAGGAGAAGGAGGAGGACTTGACTTCTTGGTTTCTTGGGGGGAGCCTGCTGGGCGGCCCTCGAGCCCACGGCTGGACGCAGCCAGCAACACTGCTCGGGGCGCTGCCCGGGACGAGCCCGTGGCCACGAAGCCGTCTGCCGTGGAGGGGCGCGGCCACAGAAAGATGAACGATGACTACACCCTGCGAAATGCTTAAGAAATCATGGGTTAAGAAATTCATAGTCTCAGAATTTAATTTAAACCCAGAATTTCTATCAAAATCTTAGGAATCAAATTGAGACATTAAGAATAATCGAGACTCTGGCCGAAAACTTAAGTTTTCTTGAGCATCGCCTAAGGTGTATGGCCAGCCCCGAAGGAAACCAAGCCAACGAGGAAGCCGAAGATGAAGAGCAACTTCAGTCACAGCCCGAAAAAATATCTGAAGAAGCAGCCGACGTAGATGATGGTCAGCCTCTATGCTATGCGGTGGGATGGTAGCCCCCCTTGCCAGAGAACTGGGATAATAACAGTAATAATGAACAGAAAAATGAGGAGAATGGTACGAATAGCAACAAACAACATACATAAATAACTAAACAAATAAGTAATACATAACTAATAAAACTAATACGTATACTCATCATGACCATAGTAATACTAGCACTAGTATTGTTATTACTATGATTAATAATAATAATAATAATACTAATAATGATGATACGAATCATAAGAATAATAAGAAGAATAAGTTGACGTATTGATGATATTCAGCTTCTTTGCCATGTGGTGGGATCATGGTCCCTCATCCACCTCCTCCTCCTCCTCCTCTGCTCTACCTCCGACTTCCCTGGGAAGCAGCGGAGCCAGAGGGGCCAACCCCAGTCCTCCAGGCGTCGCAGGGACATCACCACGAACGTTTCTGCTCGCCGTTCTGGCCTCCAGGGGTGGCCATTTGCAGGGGTTCGGGGGCCGTCCGGTCGACCCGCGCGCGACGAAGAACTGGCCCCGGGGAGGGGGTCGAGAGCTGAGGAGCTCCTGGGGGCCCACGCTGCGAAAACCGAAACGTCAAAGGCCAGGGGACTGGAGAGCGTCTCCTTCGACAAGCGCGGTCCACTACTCGCAAAATAACTGCTCGCAGATGGCCTGGATCCGCCGCGGAGACTTTACGATCATTTCTGTCGAAACGAAAACGCGTGATCTTCAGACGTTTGCGAGTAGGCACTCTGCGAGTCGTGGAACGCGCTCGGTGACTCCTGTGGATTCGTACGGTTTCAAGGATTTCGGTTTCGGTGGGAACTCATGGAAGCCTCGAGGCTCCCATGAATTGCCACCGAAACCTAAATTAGCGTCGATTAGTGTCGAGTCTCAGAGCTGACAAGAAGGTACGGGATCCCGTACCTTCTTGTCAGCTCTGGCGAATCGACGCTAATCGACGCTAAATCGACGCTAATCGAGGCTAAGTCGACGCTAATCGACGCTAAATCGGCGACATCTCATCGACGCCCAAATGAAAATCGACGCTAATCGACTGTCGACGCTGAAGACAGAATTGAGAGGGTATACCAGGCTCCATTGGTTTGCTGTCGAATTCGATGGCTTTCGGGCGCCGGGAGCCCTCTCGACAGCCTGAGCCCAGCGAAGGTCTGAAAGCGGCACTGCGGAATCCGATGCGGCTCGGGGGCGCAACCTGGGCCCGGGCCCTCGAGCGCCGGGGCTTGGGCCAGGCCTTCGGGTCCTGCGGGAGCCAAGGAGCGGCGCGCGAGCCTGCTGCAGGTTGAGGGTCGCCCCCTGGACCTCTCCTTCGGTGGCAACTCATGGGAGCCTTGCATACCATCGTGTCGGCTCTTGCGAATCGACGGCTCTTGCGAATCGACGCTAAATCGACGCCAAAATCGACGCTAGCCGACGCTACACCGGATGGTGCACGAGGCTCTCATGTCGGGGATGGACAGACCTCCCTTTAGTAAAACGTGGTTTAGTGAAAACGACCTCGGGCCCAAACCTGGCGGGCGCAAGCCTGGAAAATGACGGCCGCGGCGCCCTCTCGAGAACCGAAAACGGACAATTCACTAATCGACGTGTCAGGGTAGGAGGTCTGTCCAACCCCGATCATGACTTGCTACCGAGAGAATCACCCCCTGGACCTCTCCGAGGGCGCGGTCCTGCTGGAGCGCGTGCAGGCCGAGGTGTCGCAGCGATCCCAGCCGTGGCGAGGAGGGTCCCTCGGACGAGAAGAGTACGAGTCAGAATCCATACTGTGCACGATCCTTGGAGTCGAACCCAGAAGAGTACGAGTACGAGTAAGAGTAAGAGTACGAGTACGAGTAAGAGTGAGGAGAGTACGAGTACGATCCCTCAGATGAGAAGAGTACGAGTACGAGTAAGAGTGAGGGTGCATGATCCTTGGAGACGAACCCAGAAACAATTGCGGTGCCATCGGACCAATAGCTCTGAGGATCTGTGAGGTAAGGACGCGCCGCAGAGGCAAGAATGCAAGAATACACCTGATTCAGTACAGTCAGTGTTCCGATCCACATGTCAGTCCAATCAGCCTGGGCCAAGCAGATTTCATGCAACATCTTCAGCAGAAGCTGCGTCAGCCTTGTGCGTGCGGCTCCGCGCAAGCGCACGGGGGAGAGAACCCGGGCCAACCTCCTGGCCTCCTGGCAAACTGCCGAAGAAAAGCTGGGCCAAGGCGCTCACCGTGGGGGGGGGGAGGTGGGGCTCCGGAGGCTCGGCGCAGCTGCACTCCACCCCGACAAGCCAGGCTTCGACTGCGGGGCACGGGCGGCCCACGAGCGAGCGCGAGTTGTGCCCGACGCGCACCCGGGCGCCGGCCCTGCAAGAACTCGGCCGAGGGCGCGGGGAAGCCTGCTGCTGGCGCGACGCCGTCGTCCACCTGTTCGGGGCAGAGTCAGGGGGGGGGGCTGGCATTGGGGGGGGAACCATCGACCTGGAATCGGCGATGCATCGCCGATAGATCGGCGACAGGCCCCCTGGCAGGGAAGCCGCACGCTCCTAGGGCAGGTTGGGGCTGCCAGACCCCTTATTCGCGATCCGTGGGCGATGGTGGGTCGATGCGTCTCCCCTATATGCATATCTATCGGGGAGACGTAGGACCCAGGTACGGGGGACTCTGAAATCCCCGACGAGGTCGTCAAAAAAATGACGAGGCCGAGCCTGCATTTTGACGAGGCCTCCCGCTGCAGACATCCCACGAAACTCCTCCTCGTCAAAATCCGAATCGCGGTCGTAAAAAAACGGTGGCGAACCCGAGTTCTGGCAAACCCGGGTCTTACGCTCCCCCCAATCTAGAGGCATCTCAGATGGGGTCGGAGTAGATGGGGTCGGAGGATCGCACCGCATCGCCGATGCATCGGCGATGCATCGCCAGTACATCGGCGACGTCGGCGCTGCATCGGCGACGCCATCGTGGAGAAAATCGGGCTCCACGTCGAGCCGCATCGCCGATGCGTCGACGATACAGCGCGATCCCCCGACCCCGTCTGCTCGGGCCCCACCTCGGAGGCCTGGACCCTTCCCCCCCCCCACACACCGCTGCCCCTGAACCCTGGGGGGGGCGCCCCGCGCGCGCCCAGGGATGGGAAGGGCCCGGGTCGCCCAGCTTCGCACCCTGCGAGGGGGCGACGGTCCAGGCTCGAGGCGCGTGGCGCCTCTTTGGCCCTTCTGGGAGCCTGCGGAGGTCTCCAGGGACCTCCGGGCAACGCTCCCTCCAGGGGCCCCTGGAGGCCTGCGAGGAATTCTGGGTCGGCTAACCTCGCGCCTCGCGCCGCGCGGTATCGTCGCGCTCTCGCGCCGCCAACTGAGGAAACGTCGACTCTCTGAGAGGGACATGAGGAGGAGGAGGAGGAGGAGGAGGAGGAGGAGGAGGAGGAGGAGGATGCTACAGCTCCGCTGCTCAAGTTTGCCCAATGTCGAAAGGGGCGGAAGAAGAGGAGGAGGACCTAGCCATTTGGCCGACTCTGGGAACTCGGAGGGCTCCAGAAACCAGCCATACGGAAATGTGCCCGCCGCCTTCCGACAAGCTCCCGCCGCCCCAGGCGTCCCTCGCTCGGGTTGCTTCCGCCGGCTCCCGCGGCCCTCAAACGGGAGGCCGGAGCTCTTTTCCCGAGCGTCCCCACCGTTGCGGCGCCAAGTGGCGTTCGAACGGCCCCTGCTCCGGAAGAGCCAGGTTCCACGATCTAGACCACAGGAACGGTCCGAAAACCAGAGCCCCTCCTGACCCCAAAATGGTCCTTCTTCCAGCGTCTTGTCCGCAACGTGTTTCACGTGGCGCCGTGAGAGTAGACGTTGACGACGACGACGACGACGACGATGACGCCGACGACCGCGACGACGACGACGCCGACGACGACGCCGACGACGACCACGACGACGACCACGACGACGACGCCGACGACCATGACGACGACGACGACGACGACGACGACGGCGACGACGACGACGACGACGCCGACGACGACGACGACGACGACGACCACGACGACGGCGACGACGACGACGACGACGACGACGACGACGACGACGACGACGACTTGTCCTTTCACCGCTCCGCGGGCCTCCGCCGAGGGCGACGGGGACGCAAGCCTCTCCGACGCCCTGCTCTCTCTCTCTCTCTCTCTGCAGCGCGCGGGGGCCCCCCCGCGGAGCCCTCGACCCCGCCACCTGGGCCAATCTTAGGTCGGGCATATCCTCCTACGGGAGGATGTCTAAAGAAAGTAAACAATAGTCAAACAAATGCTGAAAACAAATCAAAAGAGCACGAAACATCGTCGCCCTACAATTTTATAATATTCTTGGGTGCTCCTCATGTAGAGGGACATGCCCGACATAAGGCCAATTGTGTCTTCGCGTTTTGTTTGCCACGGCCCTTTCGGAGGGACAACCCTCGAGGAGCAGCACGCGACCCGAGCGAGCCCCGCGCTGTGCCTGGACCACGTGCTCACCACTCTCCTCACGGACTACGGCCGCAAGGGGCACCCTGTCGCGGTTGTCCCTCCCTCGGACAACCCCCGAGACATGTCTCAAGAGGCCCAGAACTCGGGGAAGCTGGTGGTTTGGGCAACACCTCTGAAAAGTCCCCTCGTCCTCCCTCCCGCTCCACCTCCTCGGATCTACGTCCTCTTCTTTTCATGAAATGGATCCTTTGGCCACGTCCCCAGCTGCCGCAACTGTCCCGCCGTGATGCGTCTTTTTCTCCCACGACGAGGGGAGGTCTGGGCATCCCTCGAGTAGGGCTGGGGGGTCAGGTCTGCATAATACCCCAAACGGACATCAAGGGGCGCGACCAACCTGTTCGGTCGAGCTGAAACTGATGCACCACACCCGGCGTCAACCAAACAAAACTTTGGACATAAGCGAATGGTTGGATGTTGCACTTCTTCGTCGGCTGAACTGGCGAGGCGCTTGACCACCTTGACGTCCTTTTGATGGTCCTGCAGAGGAAGGCGCTCTCTGACCCTTGGCCACTCTCAAGGTCTCCCCCCCCCTTCTCGTCTCGCAACGCCCACGCGCGTGCACCGCAGCCCCCCCCTCCCCTCCTGAAGCTCGCTGGCCTCCCAGACGCCTCCCTGGGGGCTCTCCGAGGCTTCCAGGGCGGCCCAGGGAGGCAGTGCCGCCAAAATATGGCCCCACACTGCCCCCACGGGCGCCCAGCAGCCTCCAAGAAGACCCGAGGAGTTGCCGATGGGGCCCGAGGAGGCCCCCCGAGACACCAGCGAGGAAGCCAAGAAGAGCCCCAAGAGGGCACAGATCACGAAAATGCCCATGTGAACATATATGTTGGTTATTGGGCATGTTCAGTGTCCTGGGCCACTCGCCTCGAGACGATGTCAAGAGGGCCTTGGACGAACCCAAGAGGGCCCCTTATGAGGATCCCAAGAGACCCCCTCCTCTTCATCTTCCTCCTCCTCCTCCTCCTCCACAGATGGCCGAGATCAGCCTGAAGAGAGCCCCAAGAAGGCCCAAGGAGGGCCCCAAGACAGCCCCAAGAAAGAGCCCTAGAGAATCCCCGGACGGCCACGAGGGGCACATGGCGGCCCGAAAGGGGACCATGGCGGCCAAAGAGTGCCCCAAGAGGCTCCAGAGACGGCCCAGGTAGACATCATGAGTTACCCTCGAGGAATAGAGACGAATGGTGCCCGATGTGACGGCCCTCTCGGCGCAGCACGGCGGCGGCATTTGCCGCAGGCGACTGGATCATTACTGAGGGCCTCCTAGATGGAGTCCGATTTCACGGGGTCGGAGGATCACGCAGTATCGTCAATGCATCGCCGATGCATCGCCGAAGTCGGCGACGCATCGGCGTCATCGGCGTGGAGAAATTCTGGCTCCACGTCGAGCCGCATCGTCGAGGCATCGGCGATGCGGAGCGATCCTTCGACCCCAGCTACTCGGATCCCATGTGGGGGGCCTGAATTACTACTCTTGCTACTGTATCTTTCGCGCCGCTCCAACCACCGCGGCAACCGACGTTGGAGACGGCGCCTCGGTCGGCACTGGCATCTCGGTCGGCGAAGACGGCGCGGCCGCACCTGCTGCGGGGGGGCGCCGACTATCTACAGACGCACGCCGATCCTGGCCACCGCCCCGTCCTGGGGCCTGGCGAGGGGGCCGAGGGAGGAGGAGGGAGAAGGAGGAGGAGTAACCGGAGGAGGCGGGAAGGAGGAGGATAGAGGAGGGAGGCGGAGAAGGAGGAGGAGGAGAAGGAGGTGGTGGAGGATCAGGAGCACGAGAAGCGAGAGGGAGGGAGCCCGCCCTAATTACGTACGCACTCCTGCACTTGCTGCTTATGCACCCGATTATGATTTGACCCCCCCCTTTTCCTCCTCGCTCTCGTCCTCGGTTGTCGTCCTCGTCCTCATCCTCCTGCGCGTCCTCCTCCTCCTCCTCCTCCTCCTCCTCCTCCTCCTCCTCCTCCCCTTCCTCCTCCTCCTCCTCCTCCTCCTCCTCCTCCACCACCTCCTCCTCCTCCTCCTCCTCCTCCTTCATTTGCTCTGCTCTCCTCCTCCTCATCCTGCTCTCCCTTCCTCCACCTCTCACTCCTACCTCCTCCTCCTCCTCCTCCTCCTCCTACCTCCTCTTCCTCCTTCCTCCTCTCCTCCTCCTCCCCTCCCCTCCTCCTCCCCTCCTCCTCCTCCTCCTCCTCCTCCTCCTCCTCCTCCTCCTCCTCTCCTCCTCATTCTCCTCCTCCTCCTCCTCCTCCTCCTCCTCCTCCTCCTCCTCCTCCCCCTCCTCGTTTTGTCATCCTCCTCGTCCACCTTTCGCTGCTGCTGCTCCTCCTGCTCCTTCTCCTCTTCTTCTTCATCCTCCTCCTCCTCCTCCACCTCCTCCTCCTCCCTCATCCGAAAGACCCACGGGCGGCAGAGATGCCCCCCCTTCCCCTTCGCCAAGGGGACCCGTGGTGACGCAGGGGGGGCTTTGAATTGAAGAGCATTAATTACACCTAGGGCGGCGAGGAAAAATCTGACACAACATGAGAGGAGGAGGAGGAGGAGGAGGAGGAGGAGGAGGAGGAGGAGGAGGAGGAGGAGGAGGGGGAGAGGAAGGGGGACGGGGGGCGGAGGCGTCTGCAGGGGTCGTGATGGTGGTCGTAGTGGTAGTCTTAATGATGATCGTACCGGCGGTGGTCATGCTGGTTGTCGGTCAGGCCGGCGGTGGTCGGTCGTGACGGTCGTGCTGGTGGTCGGTCTGGTGGCGGTGCCGGTGGTCGTGGTGATCGTGCTGGTCGTGCTGCTGGTGGCGGCCACGCAGGTTGTCGATCTGGTGGTGGTCGTGCTGGGATGGTCGTGCTCCTGCTCCTCCTCCTCCTCCTCCTCCTCCTCCTGCTCCTCCTCCTCCTCTTCCTCCTCCTCTTCTGCTCCTTCTCCACCTCCTCCCTGCCATCCTTCTCCTCCTCCCCTCCTCCTCCTCCTCCTCCCCATCCCCTCCTCTTCCTCCTCCTCCCTCCTCCTCTCCTCCTCTCCCCCCCTCCTCCTCCTCCTCCTCCTCCTCCTGCTCCCCCATCCCCAGTCCTCATAAATAACTCCTCCCTCTCGCACCCAGAGGAGTGTGGGTAGGGCGGGCCAGGCGTTTCGCCTGAGCGCCCTCACCATTTATGATCCTCAAGCTGGTAATTTGCAACAGTTTCAGTGGAGGGCGTGCCGTTTTCTAAGTGTGGCTCTCGCCTCAGCGTCGCGCACATTCGTCCTAAAAGTTCGCAGAAGATTCACGGACAGAGGGCGTGTGGTTTTCAAAGTGTGGCTCTCGCCGTAGCGCCGCGCACACTTGTCTTAAGATTTGCAAGAACTTCACGGATGGACAGCGGTACCCTTTCATAATGTGACCCTCGCCCTAGCGCCGCGCACTTTCGTGTTACGCAAGAGCTTACAACACGTGATCAGGCTCTTCGGGCCGACTTCCCAGAAACTGTGTTTTGGCACGGTGTAAGGCCGTCAGGGCGCACAGTGACGTTGATTCGCGGTGTTGGAGGCCCACGGACGCCGTTCTGGCGCGATTGAAGACCGTCAAGACGCAACAGTAACGTTGATTCGCAGCGGTGACGTCCCTGGACTAATGTTCTGGCACGGCTTAAGTTTTTCGCAGCCATCCTGTGGTGTTGGGTCCTCGTTTTGAAGAGGCAGCGCCCCGCGTCTCCTCTCCTCTCCTCTCCTCTTCTCCTCCTCTCCTCCTCCTCCCCCTCCTCCCTCCTCCCATCCGCCTCGTCACCCCCCTGCGTTCCACCCGCCCAGGACAACGTTTCGTGGCTCCATAGGGAGCTCCACCGAAGGCCCCAGTGGCAAAGTTCGCATGCGCCCCCCCGCCCATGTCGGCACACCCCTCACGAGGATCGTGGCCCTATAGGGAGCTTCACCGAAGGCCCCAGCGGCAAAGTTCGCATGCGTCCCCCCACCCACCTCCCACCCCCCGCCCCCCGCGCCCCTCCCCCCGACCCCCGCCCCCCGTCCCCGCGCCCCCACTCCCCCTCCTCCCTCCCCCCTCATCCCTGTTTTTCGGGAACCGTCGCTCGCTCCCCAGCGGCCGTTCGCGAGAAGACTCTGGCATCCCCGAAACGCTCCTCGGCGAGCGCAGCTGCTGGGGAAGAAACCCCGAGCCAGAAGACCGCAGAGAACCGACGCTCTGGGAACCGACGCAAAGCGTCCGAAGACCTGAAATCCCGAGATCCAAAAATTTCGACGGTGTCAAGATGCAGCGTGCGCGGGCGGGCGCCACGACCGACTCCAACTAGGGGCGGGAGGCAACATCCGCGGACGACCCCGGAATTAATGTCCTCGTCCCGGCACACTCGTCGGAGAGAGGCGGCCTCGTCGGCACCGGCATCTCGGTCGGCGAGGACGGGCAGCCGCGCCTGGGTGGAAGAGGGAGGGGCCGAGGGAGCAGGAGAGAGGAGGAAATGACGCGGGAGGAAATGACGAGGAGAAGAAAATGAAGGAGCAAACAGAGGAGGGGGAATGAGAAGGAAGGTAAAGGACGAAAGCGGAGGGAGGAGGGCATGTGCAGGTGGTGGGGGATAAGAAAAAAGAGCAGTAGAGAATCTGAATAAAGGAGGCCGAGCAGGATCAAGAGGGAGCGGGCCTGCGTGCTCCTTCTCTCGCTGCTCATGGCACCCGTTCCCTCAATCATTGGTACGAACGTCCATACCAGGCCGTCCATCTTAATTTTGATTTCGGACCATCCCCGCCAAACCACCCCAAACCACAAAATCACTGGGGGGTGCCCTCCGCCCATGAGCACTATCGTTTGAAGCAAGCCGGGCGGCATAAACGTCCTTCCTCCTCTTCCTCCTCCTCCCCCTCCTCCTCCTCCTCCTCCTCCTCCTCCTCCTCCTCCTCCTCCTCCTCACCATCATCCGTGTGGACCTCCATCTCCTCCTTCCCTCAGAATCAGCCCACGCACCTCTCCCGGGGCGCGGGGCACAGTCCGACCAGGATTCCTCGGCGGATCTGGCCGTTGCGGCGAGGGCACTCCCAGAGCGCTCCCCCATCTCCCCCTCCTCCCACCAAGCACAGAACACCTCGCCCTCCACATTATCACTCGGCTCCCCAGCGGCCGTTCAGGACGATCTCTGGCTTCCCCCAGAACGCTCTCGGCGAGGCGCAGCTGCTGGGAAGCATCCCCGAGCCAGAAGACCGCAGAGAACCGACGAAAGCGTCCGAAAACCTCGAGCCGCGAATCTCGAAGCCGAAACTTCCCTGAGCCCGCGGTGCGCACGCGGTCGCATGATCGACTCATACCCGGCGGAGGCAAACTCCGCGGACGGCGCCGGCATGATGTCCTCGTCCGGCACCTCGGTCGGAGAGGGCGCCTCGGTCGGCACCGGCATCTCGGTCGGCGAGGACGGCGCAGCCGCGCCTGGGGGAAGAGGGAGGGGCCGAGGGAGCAGGAGGAGGAGGAAGAGGACGAGGAGGAAGAAAATGAAGGAGCAAACAGAGGAGGGGGGGAATGAGAAGGAAGGTAAAGGACGAAAGCGGAGGGAGGAGGGGCATGTGCTGGTGGTGGGGGGATAAGAAAAAGGAGCAGTAGAATCTGAAAAAGCAGACGGAGCAGGATCAAGAGGGAGCGGGGCCTGCGTGCTCCTGCTCTCGCTGCTCATGCACCCGTTCCTCATCATTGTACGAACGGCCATACCCAGGACAGAAGAACATCCGTCAAGAACGCGGGACCATCCGCCGGCCAAAACACCCCAAACCACAAAATCACTGGGGGGTGCCCTCGCCCATGAGGCACATTC
>CAUYUJ010020469.1:47500-50000 GCA_963575745.1 Prorocentrum cordatum
TCCTCCGCCTCCTCCTCCGCCTCCTGTTTCGTCCTCCTCCTCCTCCTCCTCCTCATCATCATCATCATCATCATGCTCATCCTCCTCCCTCCTCCTCTTCCTCCCTCCTCTCTCCGCCCTCCGCTCTCCTCCCTCCTCCCTCCTCCCTCCTCTCTCCTCCCTCCTCCCTCCTCTCTCATCCCATCCCTCTTCCCTCCTCCCTCCTCCCGCCTCCCTCTTCCATCCGCCCTCCTCCACCTGCCTCTCCTGCCTCCTGCCTCCTCCTCCTCCCTCCTCCCTCCTCAATTTCCCGCCTCCCGCCCGCTCGCCCGCCAGCCCCCCCGCCCTCCCGCCCTCCCTCCGCCGTGCCAATCCGTCTCTCCGTCTCCCTTCTCCTTCTCCCTCCTCCCGTCCTCCCTTTTCCTCTTCCTCTGCCTCTCCTCCTCCTCCTCCCCCTCCTCCTCCTCCCTCCTGCTCCTCCTCCTCCTCCTCCCTCCTCTCTCTCTTCCCTCCTCCCTCCTCACTAACACTCCCCCCTCTCCCTTCTCCCTCCACCTCTCTCCCTTCCCCCTCTCTTCCCCTCCTCCCTCCTGTCCTCCCCGTCCTCACGCCTCCCCGCCTCCCGCTCCGCTCCCCGCCTCCCACCTCCCCCCTCCCTCCTCCCATCCTCCCTCCCTACCTACATCAATCCCCCATCCCTTCTCTCGTCCTCCATCCTCGCGCACCCCTCTCCTCCCTCCTCCCCTCCTCAATCCTAGTTCCGTCACTCTTTCCCTCCTGTCCGCTCTCCCGGCCCTCCCGGCCGCCCGCCCCCCTCCTCCCATCGTCAACTCCTCCTGCTCCCTCCTCCTCCTCCTCTCCTCCCTCCTCCTCTCCTCCTCCTCCCTCCCCTTCCCCCTCTCCCCCTCCCCCTCGTCCTCCTCCTCCTCCTCCTCCTCCTCATCCTTTTCCTCCTACTCTTCTCCGCCTCCGCCTCCGCCTCCGCCTCCGCCTCCTCCTCCTCCTCCGCCTCCTTCCTCCTTCTCCCCTCCTCCGCCTCCGCCTCCTCCCCCTCCTCCCCATTGTCCCCCTCTCCGCCTCCTCCTCCTCCTCCTCCTCTTATTATTATTATTACTAGTAGTATTATTAATATTATTTCTATTAGTATTAGTACTACTACTACTACTATTATTATTAGTATTATTATTATGTATTAGTATTATTATGATTATTAATAGTATTATTATTATTATTATTAGTATTATTATTATTAGTATTATTATTATTATCATCATCATCATCAGCAGCAGCAGCATCATCATCATCATCATCATCATCATCATCATCAGCATCAGCATCATCATCAGCATCATCATCATCATCATCAGCATCATCAGCATCATCATCATCAGCAGCATCATCATCATCATCATCATTATTATTAGTAGTATTTGTAGTAGTAGTAGTAGTATTGTTATTATTACTATTACTATTGCTATTATTATTATTATTCGTCTGATTATTCTTCGTATTATTAGCCGTATTATCATTCTTCTTATTGGTATGATTCCTCGTATTCGTTGTCTCGTTCGTCTTCTTCTGCTTATTTTGATTCGGAATAGTCTTCTTCTTGTGACTAGTAGTACTCCTCTTCCTCTTCTTCATCCTCCGCCTCGTCTTATCATTAAGCAGTCTAATTCTTATGATTAGTAGTATTAGTATTCATACTAGTATTATGATTATGAGTATTATTATTATTAGTATTATTACTATTCTCAGTATTATCATTAGTAGTGTTATTCGTAACATTAATAACATCAATAGAAATACTGTTATCATCAGCCGCATTAGTATTACTACTCATAATAGTAGTATTCGGTGTCGCATTCTTCTGCCTCTTCCTACAATTCCTCCTCTTCTTCTTATTCCTCCTCCTCCTCCTCCTCCTCCTCCGCCTCATCCTCCTCCCCCTCCTCCTCCCCCTCCTTCCCTTCCTCCTCCTCCTCCTCCTCCTCCTCCTCCTCCTCTCCTCCCCCTCCTCCCCCTCCCCCTCCCCCTCCTCCCCTCCCCCCCTCCCCCTCCCCCTCCTCCTCCTCCTCCTCCTCCTCCTCCTCCTCCTCCTTCCTCCGCCTCCTCCTCCTCCTCCTCCTCCTCCTCCTCCTCCTCCTCCTCCTCCTCCTTCCCTCCTCCTTTCCCTCCTCCACCCTCTTCCCGTCCTCGTCCTCCTCCCTCATCATCCTCCCCCTCCTCCTCCTCCTCCTCCTCCTCCTCCTCCTCCTCCTCCTCCTCATCATCAGCATCATCAACATCACATCATCATCATCATCATCATCATCATCAGCATCATCATCATCATCATCATCATCATCATCATCATCATCATCATCATCATCATCATCATCATCATCATCATCATCATCATTATCATCATCATCAGCATCACCATCATCATCATCACCATCATCATCATCATCATCGTCATCATCAGCATCATCATCATCATCAACACCATCATCATTCTCATATGCATCATCATCAGCAT
>CAUYUJ010020469.1:52500-59540 GCA_963575745.1 Prorocentrum cordatum
CGCCCAGCGCGCGGGCGGCCGCGCGCGTGCCCTGCTCGCCCAGCGGCTGTCCACAGGGCGCGCCCTGGGCCCCCCCATGGGCGGCAGGGCGGTTCTGGCAGGTCTGCGCGGCCGTCTGGAGCTCTGCCCGGGCGCATTCAGGCCCGGGCATGCGTGCGCGGGCATGAGGCCCCGCGGCCCAGAGAGCGAACCCCATCGAGCACGCGGGATCGCTCGGGCATCCGAGGAACCCCGCGGCCCCTGGCCCGCTGGATCCCAAGAGCGTCGCCCGCCCGCAGCTGCGCTAACGCTGCCGCGGGGCAGCGTGGGTTTTCTTTTGCACAGCTTGCACCAGGGTGTTCTGCTTCGCCGAGTGCTGCAGGGCGCCCAGCAAGGAAGCGCCCAGCGCGCCCCGGGAGGGAGAGCTCCGTCCGCGCGTCGGAAAGGAACTCGCCGAGTCGTGGCGCCGCGTCCAGGAGCTCGAGCAGGGAGTCGGCGCCTAGGTCCGCGGCCACGCTGGACACGCAGGCGGTCCAGCCAGCCCAGAAGGCCGCGGCTCGTCGCGCAGTGGCCCACTGCAGCCCCGCGCCAGAGCCTTGGGGGGAGCCCGACGATCTCCTGCGCCGCAGCGCCCAGGGGCCGCCCGGCGAGCTCCTCCCAGCAGCCCGCAAGAGTGGCGTCATAGCGAGCCGCCTCCGCCTCGCCAGACAGCTGCGCGCGCGGGGCGCGCTGACTCGCAGCGCTCGCGTAGGTGCGCAGCAAGCTCCCAACCGCCTGCATGCAGCGAGAGGCCGTACTCGCCAACCGCGCGCTTCCTAAGCGGCCGCAGGGCGTTCCGAGCTGCGTTAGGCGCCCCGCCGACTGCTCGAGGCCGCTGCTCTGGGCCCAGTTCGAAGGGCGCGTCGGCCACGTCGCCCCGCGCCCGCAGGTGCGCGCCGAGCACGGGTAGCGCTGGCACGAAGTGCGCGCGGAGCTCTGGGGGCACGGCCGGCGGCCCAGACGGAGACCATACCTGCGTCTTTCTGGCGTTGAGCTCCAGTCCGAGGGGCTCCAGGAGCTCCCCCAAACGGCGGAGGGCGGCCGTGGCGAGCCCCGCTGGGAGCACCAAATAGCTGTCGCCCATGGAGTCCCACGTCTGGGTCCTGCAGCGAAAATTCCTCCAGCAGCTGGGAGAGCGCCGCCCTCTGGCCGACCGCGAAGGCAGCTGGCGCCAGGGGGCCCCCCTGGTCAAAACCAAGGGTGCTCTCGACTTCCTCGAAGTTGCCCGCTGCGCCCCGCCAGGAGGTGCCTGGCGGACTGGCGGACCCGGTGCACCACTTGTCAAGTGTCTATCTCCGGCACGTGGACAGCCATGGCCCGAATGGCTGGGTCTCGCGGCATGCGCTGGAAGGCCGCCTTGATGTCCACCTTGATGAACGCCATCTCCGGGTGAGCGTCGGACTGGGTCTGCAGCTGCTTGACCACCAGGTCGGTCCCGCACCTGCGGCCAACTCCGTACTGGTGGGGGCCCGCCGCCTGCCGGAGCCTCCCTATTCTGACCCAGGCCAGCGCGCGCATCCCGAGCCTCCTCAGGCTGGCCCCCACGAGCAGTGGGCGCGTCGCCGTTCCCCTTGTCCAGGGCCACCACCTCGCCCACCCGGAGGGCTTGGAGCACCGGCGCCGGCACCTCCCCGAAAGTGAGTTTCGCGACCGCCTGAGCCAGCAAAGCGAGCGCCTCCGGGCCGTCCGCCGCCGAGGAGAGGTGCTCCAGGCGGGCCCCGAGCAAGCCTGGAGCAGTCAGCTGGGGTGGTTCGCGGAGAAGCTTGCTGACCTCCTCCTGCACCTCGTCCCAAAAGTCTGGGCCAGGGGCGGACCCGCGAGGGCCGCCGGGCTGAGCGGTGCCGCTTTCCAGCGGGGCAGGGGGGGGAAGCAGCGCGCGCCTTCTCCGGCGTGCTGCGGCTGCGCGGAGTAAGTGAGGTGCCCCGCGCTGCCCCGAGCGCCCGTCCATCTTCGCCAGCTGCGGCCAGGGCATGGACCCGCCGCGCCTTTCTGTCTTGCTCGTCCAGCTGCCCCTGCCTGGCGGCCCTGGCTGGGGGCGCGGACCGTCCAACGGCGCCCCCCCACAGCGCGCCCCACCGGCCTCCCCACCACCGCGCCAAGCGTTCCTCGAGAGCCTCAGCGTTGGTGGCCTTCCCGGCCGGCCGGGCCGTGAGCAGCGCGTCGAAGAGGAGCAGCGCCTCCCACTCCTGCTCAGAGTCACCCCTCACGGCGGCCGCCGCTAGCACCTCCAGCAGTTTCGGGCGGGCGGTCACGAAAACGCCCCAGAACCGATCCGGCACCTGCACGAATGTCGGGGTGCCGACGCGCACGGCTGCGGGCCACGAGAGACGCTCCCACCACCCGCGGTGGGGGAGCACGCTGTTGTCCCAGTCTCGGTGCAGCGGCGGCGGCAGCGGGCTTGCCTCTCCCTCCTGCGGCTGCCGTTGCGAGCGCGGGGCTGGCGGCCAAGCCAGGGCCGCCCGCGCGGCCTGCACGTGCTCTTCCGTGGCATTCCCACTGCAGGACAGATTCTCTGCGCTATGCACGAGGGGCCTGGCGCATGAGAGGTATTTCCATCGTCCTCGATCCTGGCTGCCCCAAGGAGACAATCGCAGCTCCTGGCTCTCGAAGGGATGCCGCATCCTCGACATGAAGCTGGGCGGGAAGTGGTCGGCTGCAGGCCCACCGCCCAGCGCTGCTCCTGTCGACGCCGAGGCCAGCCCCTGCCCCCCTCCATCTCCACGTCGTCCTCCAGCAACTCATCGTCCTCGACCCCTTCTGGCATCTCCTCGCCCCTCCCTGGACCTGCGGCCATGATGGCGGGGGCCGGAGCCCCCGGACGGCGAGAGAGCGAACAACTGCCGAGAATACAACGATTGATGGGCCCATGTTCCACCACCACCATAGGTAGGAGACGGAGACGGAGGAGGAGGAGGAGGAGGAGGAGGAGGACCTCCTCATCCTCCCTCCTCCCCCGTCCTACATATGGTAGTGGTGGTGGAAAACTTGCCCATCAACGATAACAAGAACAATATCCGATGCAGTGACTGATATGGTGGGGCGGGAGGCACGGCATGTGGCTGCCGACGTCGACGGGGCGACAGTCGACAGACACGGGGAGCCCGCCGCCCGCCCGCCCTCCCGCCTCCATCCTCCTTCCTCCGCGCAAGAAAAAATCATCTCCTCCTTCCTCCTCCTTCCTCCTCCTCCTCCTCCTCTTCCTCCCTCCTCATCTTCCTCGTTCCTCCGTCCTCCCTCCCTCCTCCTCCTCCTCCTCCTCCTCCTCCAACTCTCTCCTCCTCCTCCTTCCTCTCTCCTCCCTCTTCCTCCCTCATTCCTCCTTCCTCATTCCTCCTTTTTCCTTCCTCCGTCCTCCGTCCTGCTTCCTCCTTCCTCCTTCATCCTTCATCCTTCCTCCTTCCTCCTTCCTGCTTCATCCTTTCTCCTTCCTCCTTCCTCCCTCCTCCTTCCTCCTAGCTCCTCCTCATCCTACCTCCTCCTCCTGCTCCTCCGCCTCCCGCCTCCCAATCCTCCTCCTCCTCCTCTTACTCCTCCTCCTCCTCCGACTCCTCCTCCTCCTCCTCCTCCACAGTACTCCTCCCACATCCTCCTTTTGTTTCTCTCCTCTTTTTCTCCTCCTCCTCCTCCGCCTCCTCCTCCTCCTCCTCCTCGCCCTCCCCCTCCCCCTCCCCCCCCACCTCCTCCTCCTCCTCCCTCCTCTCTTCCTTCTCTCCCCTTCTTCCCCCTCCTCCTCCTCCTCCCGACTCCTCCTCCTCCGCCTCCTCCTTTTTTTCTCCTCCTCCTTCCTCCTCTCCTCGACCGCCGCCTCCGCCTCCTCCGCCTCCTCCGCCTCCTCCTCCTGCTCTTCCTCCTCCTCTTTCCTTCTTCCTTCCTTCCTTCCTTCCTTCCTTCCTTCCTTCCTTCATTACGTCCTTCCTTCCTTCCTTTCGTTTGGCCTTCCTTCCGTCCTTCCGTCCTTCCGTCCTTCCGTCCTTCCTTCCTTCCTCCCTCCTCCGTCCTCCCTCCTCCTTCATCCTCCTCCCCCTCGTCGTACTTCGCACTCGTATGCTCTGTATGTGCCTTTCTGTTAGTCGTACTAGTCTTGATCTGATCCATATAAATATCACGATTAGTAGTCAAGTGTATTCGTAGTCGGTTTCGTCTTATGATTAGTGGTACTGGTCTTAGCAATCGTATGTTTAGCCTTGATGGTAGTACGTAGGCTGCGTTTCCTGAGTGCCGTTAATATGAACATTGCTTGCATAAGTCGCAATATTACTTAAGTAGTGTTGTAGTCGTGTTTGTAGTCTTAGTGTTGGTCTTTGCATTGATATTACTGGTACGTGTAGTCACAGTAGTATTAGTAGTACTGACACTAATACTGGCACTCGCATTATTAATATTCGTGGTCAGATTAGTAGTATTGTGATTACTGCTAAACTTACGTGTACCATTAGTAATACTATTAGCCTGGATCGAGTGCTTCGTCGTATGTTTCATGCTTTTGGAATATGTCTTCTTGTTCTAGAATGGTGTCCTCCTCCTCCTCATCATCATCATCCTCATCATCCTTGGTATCATCATTGTTCGCCTCCGCCTCCTCCTCATCCGCCTCCTCCCCATCATCATCATCATCATCATCATCATCATCATCAGCATCATCATCATCATCATCATCATCATCAGCAGCATCATCATCATCAGCAGCAGCAGCAACATCATCAACAGCAGCATCAGCAGCATCAGCATCGTCATCAAGATCATCATCATCATCAGCAGCAGCATCATCATCATCGTCATCATCATCAGCATCATCATCATCATTATCATCATCATCAACATCATCAGCATCATCATCATCATCATCATCATCACTATCATCATCATCATCACGTTTCTCCTCCCTCCTCCTCCTCCTCTGTCGTCTCCTCCTGGTTCCTGCTCCTGCTCCTGCTCCTCCTACTGCTCCTCCAATCCTCTTCCTGATTCATAGTTTCTGCTTGTCGCACCCCGAGGCCAGTTTTTGGGGCGGGCTGGGCGTTTCGCCTGAGACTTCCTCACCATTTATGACCCTGAAGCTTCAAAATTGGCAACAGCTTCACAGATTGAGGGCGGGTCGTTTTCAAAATGAGGCTCTCGCCTTAGCGCCGCGCACATTCGTTTCAACAATTTACAAAGTTTCACGGATTGACGGCGGGTCGTTTTCAAAATGTGGCTCTCGCCCTAGCGCCGCGCACATTCGCTGAAGCAAATTGCGAGAGCTTTACGGATTGAGGGCGGGTCGTTTTCAAAATGTGCCTCTCGCCTTAGCGCCGCGCACATTCGCTGAAACAACTTGCGAGAGCTTTACGGATTGAGGGCGGGTCGTTTTCGAAATGTGCCTCTCGCCTTAGCGCCGCGCACATTCGTTTCAGAAATGTGCAAGCGTCTCACTGATTGAGGGCAGTTCCTTTTCAAAACGTGGCTTCCGCCTTCCGCGCACATTCGTTAAACAACTTGCAAGAGTTTCACTGGTTCCCATGATCAATATACCAGAAGTGATGTTTTGAAAGGATTCAGGGTTATGAGGGTACAACAATTGCATTCGTGCGTAATTTGAAAGTCCCAATAATTGACGTTCTGGCACGAGTCAGGATCGTCCAAGCGCAACAATCAGGTTGATCTGCGGCGCTGGAATCCTGAGAACAATTTGTTGGCATGCTTCAGGGTCTTCGAACAGTTGTCTTCCAAGGAGGCAGCTCCCTCAATGGAAATGAACCGTTGTAGGGGCCTATGGAGGGAGCTTGGAGGAAGGGTTCATTCCAACTTTGTTGATGACTCTTGGGTTTACACTGGTTCTCCTCCCTCCTCCTCCTCCCTCCTCCTCCTCCTCCTCCTCCTCCTCCTCCGTCCTCCTCCTCCTCCCTCCCTCCCTCCCTCCCTCCTCATCCCCCTCATCCTCCTCCTCCTCCTCCCCCTCCTCCTCATCCTCCTTTTCCTCCTCATCGTCCTCCTCATCCTCCTCCTTCTCCTCCTCCCCCCTCGCGAGGATCGGGATCGAGGAAGAAAGGAGGTGGAGGCTGGCGTCCGCGTCCATCGCGCCCACCGACGTCGGGGAGGGCGCCTGCGTCGGCACCGGCATCTCGGTCGGCGAGGAGGGCGCGCCTGTGGCTGGGGGGCGTTCTCTGCTGAGAAGGGCCATGCCTCGACGCCCCAATGGGGCTGGAGTGGGCGGGGCGGGGGGACCGCCCTGCATCGCCGACGCGGCGCGATCCATCCCGACGTCGCGGATGCATCACCGACGCATCGGCGATGCGGTGCGATCCTCCGATCCCAGGGCCCCGATCGGCGAGGGCGAGAAAACACGCCTCGCCAGGCAGCGGGCTCCCCCCGCCTCCTCCTCATCCGCCTCGTTCGCCTCCCCACTCTCCTCTCCCCTCCCCTCCCCCTGCGCCCCTCCCCCCACTTCCACCCCCCCCTCACCCAGTCTCCCCACTCCCCCTGCCCCTCCTGCCCTCCGAGCCGCAACTCCCCCTCCCGTCTCCCTCATACCCCTGCCCCTCTCGTCGTCTCCCCTCCACTTCCCCTTCCACCTCCCTCCTCCTCCCCCTCCCCTCCCCTGGCCACGTGGAGAGAGAAAATTTGACCAGCACCACCGAGCCCCCCCAGGCCCATTCTGGGCCCAGATCTGGCTGGATGTGGCCGCCTGGTCTGGCCGGGAGTCGACATCCATCAAGAACTGGTCCCAATTTGGGCCCGTGGAGGCCGTGGAATTTGCCTGCCCCAGACCGACCACATCTTGATTGTTTCGCGACGCGGGCCCCCGGAGCTCTCGATCACATCCACATGGCTGGCCTCCTGCCCCGCGTCGTGTTGGCTTGCCCTGGGTCCGAGAGCCAGTCGCCAAAATTGGCGAAAAGAGATGCTCGCCGCATCCAGGTTTGGGACGGGGCCTCGGACCAGCTCCTGAGACTTCGGATCGTATCCAGCCGAAGCGGCGAGGACCCCCAGGAGGCCCCGACACTTCCAACCAATCCTCCTCCTCCTCCTCCTCCTCCTCCTCC
>CAUYUJ010020469.1:62140-107140 GCA_963575745.1 Prorocentrum cordatum
AAGGAGTAGTAGTAGTACTAGTAGTAGTAGTAGTAGTGGTAGTAGTAGTAGTAGTAGTAGTAGTGGTAGTAGTAGTAGTAGTGGTGGGAGTAGTAGTAGTCGTAGTAATGGTCGTTGTCGTAGTAGAAGTAGCAGTAGCTGTATGTTTAGGAGTAGTCGCAGTGGGGGTCGAAGTAGCAGTATTAGTAGTAGTTCGTAGTAGTTTGCAGTAGTAGTGGTAGTAGTAGTAGTAGTAGTAGTAGTAGTAGTAGTAGTAGTAGTAGTAGTAGTAGTAGTAGTAATAGTAGTAGTAGTAGTAGTAGTAGTAGTAGTAGTGTAGTAGAGTGGGGTAGTGGTGGTAGTAGTAAGTAGTAGTAGTAGCAGCAGTAAGCAGGAGTAGCAGCAGCAGTAGTTTTTAGTAGTAATAGTCGTAGTCGTACTATTAGTAGTAGTATAGTAGTCGTAGTGGTGGTAGTAGTAGTAGTAGTAGTAGTAGTAGTAGTAGTATAGACGAAGTCGAAGTCGTAGTCATAGGTGTATGGGGGCGACATTTTGAGATTCTTCAAAATTTATATATATATATATATATATATATATATAATATATCTATAATAACCCTGGGGGCGAGGCTGGGGGCCCCAGGACAGGTGCCTCGACCCCGCATGGCGGGACGGGGGGGGCCTGGAACCTCCCTGGAGCCCAAAGAGGCCCCCAAGACGCTCCAAGAGGCTTCCAAGAGGCCCCCCCAGAGGGCCCCAAGAGGCCAAAATCGCTAATTTTACTAAGGTTTTGGACACATGTTGCATTTCCCGCCTTTTCAGCTTTCCGACGCTCCACGACGGCTCGAAGGCCCCCCGCGGACGCCCCAAGACAGCCCAAGAGGCCTCCAAGAGGGCCTCAAGACGGCTCTGGAGGGCCCCAAGACGGCCCAAGACGCGCCCAAGACGGGCGAAGAGAGGCCCAAGACGGCCCCAAGAGGGGAACCGCGAACCGGAAATTCTAGCCTCCCGCCTCCACAGGGCCCCGGGAGGCCCCAAAGGGGCCCCAAGAGGCCCCAGGAGACCCCCAAGAGGGACCAAGGAGGCCCAAACAAGGCTTCAAGAGGCTTTCAAACAGCCCCGAGGAACCTCACAACGGACGGTGCGGACGAGCCGCAGTTCGGACCGCCGCCGCAGCCGGTCCAAGAGAACGGCCTCCTGGACGCCATGCGCGCCGTGTCCCTCCTGCGGTGGCGCTTCCCGCCCCGGGCCAGCGCAGGGGCCCTCGGATCCCAGAGAGAATTCTCCGTCGTCGGCGGTGTCGCCGTCGTCGGCGTCGTCGTCGTCGGCGCCGTCCCCGCCCCGGTCGCCCCTCGGGTCTTGGGCCGTCTTGGGCGGTTTGGGGGCTGTCTGCGGACCATCTTCGGCTGCCTGGGGGCCTCTTGGAGGCCTCTTGGGGGCCTGTAGGGGGCCCCTTGGAGCATTCTGGATGCTTTGGGGAGCCTTCTTGGGGTCTCCTAGGGCTCTCTTTGGGGAGGAAGGCTGGAAATGTCAGGTCGGGTACCCCTGTGAGCTCTTTCTGGGAGCGGTCCTGGGGCCTTCTTGGGCTGTCTTCGGGGCCTCTAGGTCACTCCTGAACCCCACTTGAGCCGTCTTGGGGCCCTCTTGGAACTCTCTTTGGCCGTCTGGTGCGATATTGGGGCCCTCTGGGACCCTCTTGGGGCTCTCTGGGGCCGTCTTGGCGCGAGCTTGGAGGCCTCTGGGCGAATCCGTAGCCATTTTGGCTCAAGGTTTTGAGTTTTCCTGGGAAACGAGTGGATACCGCTAGTCCGCGGCTAGTTCCCAAGGGTTTCAGCGCACCGCTGTGTGAGCCTCCAGGCGACGCAGCATCGAGTTTCACGAACACGGACGGTTGTCGATGGCGCCAGATGGCTCTCGGCGACCGCCATGGAGGCAGCAGCCTGCCTCACGCTACGGAGAATGGTGGAATCCGATCGTCTATCCTCCACTGCCTGGATCTGTGCCGCCGCCGCCGTCGTGGGGAGCGAACACTTGGGGGAAACGCCAGTACCGAGCCCAAGTTGAGTATTCCTCGAGTGGTCGGTGGCTCTTCCAGGACAGGCTCAAGGCGAAGAGCTGGACGTGCGAGTGTGGCGCAAAGTTCCAGAAGTCGCGAGGGCCTGGCCATGGCCGTCAGGGGGGTGCTGCTCCTGCTGATGGTGACGCTGTGCAGGAGCTCTGTGCCTTGGCGGCCAAACTGGGAGGGGGGGAGGACACCAAGCGTGCTGTCGACTCCTTGGTGGCCACCCTGCGAGGTCCCCCCCCCGAGACCAAGCCACGGCCGCCAGGGCAGGCCCTCCAGATGGCGGCGGCCCGCTTGCAGCGAGGACGCAAGGCCATGGAGGCGGCCAAGGAGCAGTGGAAGAGAGCCAAGCAGGAGTTGGAGCGGTGCACGGAGAAGCTTCGCGCATGCGCGACTGAGGTTATGGAAGCTGAACGTGAAGAGATCGCGAAGGCTAAAGAGTTCTTGCCACCTGAGGAACTGCCCGTGCCACGGGGTGCTGTCCAGGACATCCAAGAGGTGCTCGACGGCAACCTGGAGCTGGAGATCAGTCTGGGAGTCGACCTGGACGGGTTGGGCCTCACGCAATCGGACCATGACATCTTGGAGAAGACGAGGGGTGAGCTCCAGGTCTGGTTGCGCAAAGCGGCGCAAGACACTTGCGGTCAAATCAATGAGAAGTTGCATGATCAAAAGGCCAAGGTCTCAGCTGTCCTCGAGAGAGCCCGCAAGAAGAGGAAAGGCAACCTGGGTGAGGCTCAGGTTGCGGCCGAACCAGCGAGCCAGGGAGCAGTGTCCAGCGCGCCCCGTGGAGGTGCCGACGCAGCCCCTGAGGCGCCTGCGCGAGGAGCGGCGACGGGGGCTGTCCGTGGCTCGGCAGCAGACCCCGCCCCTCGCGCCGCGCCAGCTCCTGGGGATGAGCATTCGCTCAAGGCCGCGTCTGACCGCTTGCAGGGTGAGGTTGATGCCCTCGTCCGCAACCTGCGCGCGCAGAAGACGGAGGGGGAGCCATCGTGCGGGTGACGCGCACACTCTGTATATGAGGAACCTCTCGGGCTGGGGGCACTCGTACAAATGCCTTCTTGCTGAGGGCCTGTGCGACATAGTCATTCTGCCCGAGTTGCACGTTCCCCTAAATATGTGTACAGAGGTGCTCCATGATTGCAGCTTTAGAGGGTACCAACCAGTGGTGGCTCCATCCTACCAGTTGATGGCGACGGCCAAGGCTGGTGGGATCTCGACGGGAGTCAAGAAGAGATTTCAGTTTCAGAGTGTTCGCCACCTTGCGACCGACAGACATATGCAGATGGGGCTCCGACAGATCCAGGAGCCAGACACCACCGTGTCGGGGATTGATTTCAGAGACGTTGTAGGATGTCAGCTCAAGATTGGTGGCCAGTCTATTTCCGTCTTCGGCATATACTTGACTGCAGATGTGGGCATCGCAGGCTTGAACGTGTCAAAGCTGATCCAGTTAGGTACGCTGTTGCAGTCTATCAAGACGCCTTGGCTGGTCATGGGGACTTCAACGCGACCCCGATCGAGCTGCAGAAGTCAGGATGGCCATCGCTGGTGGACGGGTTGATTCGTGCCCCCTCGGGTGCAGAATACACATGCACGGCTGGCCAAAAGAGGATGATTGATTTCGCAGTTCTGTCACGCTCGATGGTTCGGTTCGTCTGCTCCATGTCGGTTGATGATGAAGCATGCTTTGGAGCAGGTAAGTCGCACTTCGGCATCTTGGCGAAGTTGCAGCTGAGGTTAGAGAAGGCTCGGAGATGTGTACTCAGTATGCCGCAGAGATTTCAGTACCCACCGAGGCCCAAGAAGCAAGCGGATCCGACCAGTAGGAGGTCTCGACAGCGCCTGCTGCGCCAGCTCCATGAGGCCGCCGCTGAGCCAGAGCCAGAACTACCACGTCCTCCGTTGAGAGCGCGGAGGCAGATCAGGTTCAATATGCCACCTCCCTTGCAGTACTTGGGGGCGCAGGATTGGGGCCTGGGGCCAGAGGATGACCCGCAGCAGGAGGACGACGGTGAGTCGACTGGCGACGACGACGGCCAGTTCGGCCAGGGTGGCGCCGAGGGCGCAGGGGGCGCGGCGATGGGTGCTGGTGGGCCAGCAGACCCCGCCCCCCCAGGAGGTGCGGCGACGGGCGCAGGAGGCCCTGCAGACCCCGCCCCCCCAGCAGCGCAGGGAGAGAGCGTCTCGCAGCTGCTCCTCGAGACGGCGCCAGAAGCCCAGGACAGGCTTTGACGCGCTCTGTCGGCCAGTCGGCCACAGGGCACGCCGCCGAAGTACATAGTGGATTCGAAGGCGTCTCGGTTGGATCCCGAGGCGTTGCTTTCTGTTGGCTGGTCCTTCGCGGACTGGGCTGAGAAGTTTGAGCATTTGTTTTGCGCGATGTTGGAGATACATCCGAGTGATCAAAATAAGTGCCGAGGTAGAGGTTCCCTTGGAGAGCTCACTAGGAGACCCGGGGCCCAAGGAGCCCACTTTGTCTCGTCTAGGGGCTCTGTGGCGCACTGGTGGGCCACGGTGGATTTCCTGTTGAAGGACCTTGTGGGCCTCCTGGACCAGACGGGCTCTAGTAAGGCCAGTAGGTTAGGCGAGCGCTTGAGGGACTTGTCGGTCTCTGTTCCTGTCTCTCCTCTGATGCCTCTCCCTCCTCCTGTGCGCACCAAGTGGTGCCGAAGTCTCAGGGTGATTTGGGAGCTCACTGATGACTCCATCAGGGACCTCAGTAGGCAGGCCTACTCCAATTCTGTCAGAGCCCAGAGGTCTGCCCTCCATGCCAGTCTCGGCAAGTTCCACCAGTGGGTCCTGCAGCAAGACCAGCTAGGTGGGCGGGGGCTGCACAACAGGCTCAAAGACAAAGCAGTTTTTGTTGGCGAAATGCGGGCTTGGGGTGACCCAGCTCAAGATTCTTGTGCACGCATGGAGGCCAGGGCCAGAGTGTGGAGCCTAAAGTGGAAGGGGGATCCCTTCACTTTCAAGCGTGTTCTCGAACTTTGGAGGAACGCCCAGTCGAAGGCTAAGGCACTCGAGCCCAGGCCTATCACTGTGGAGCAGATTTCCAGGCCCATCTCAGCCCTGCCAGACCGCGCGCCAGGGGTCGACCAGATGACGAAGAAGGACTTCCTCTGGTTGCCTAGGGCGGGCCTGCAGGATCTGGCAGGGCTTCTCTCCCAGGTGGAAAGAAAGTGCTGTTGGCCATGGCAAGTCTTGGTCATTCTTGTCACCCTCCAGGTCAAGGACTTGGGAGCGGATCGTGCGATTGGCCTGCTTGCCTGGCTGGTGAGATTCTGGGGCAGGCTGAGGAACGATGACAGAGCTGCCTGGACGAGAGACACTGCTGGAACGTGGGACGCGGCGCTGGCGGGCTCCTCGGCCCTGCAAGTTGCGTTGCTGCGCCTGTTTCGGGATCGGGAAGCAGCCAATTCAAGCTTCCCCGACTTTCACATAGTTTGCTCTGGGATGTGAAAGGGTTCTATGATAGCCTCCGATGGGGCCTCATCTTGGAGAAGGCCCTGGATCTTGATGTCCCGCCTTGCTGTCTTGCTCTGGAGTTGCAGATGCACATGGCGGTCAGATTTCTTCGAGATGGGGGGGGGCTACTCGCCCCCTGTAGACCCAGAGCTGTCACTCATTCCAGGTAGTAGTGGTGCTGTCGACTTAGGAAGAGCTGCCCTGCACCATGTTTGCGCGCAACTAGTCACTGGGGCTCCTGCGGGGCCGAGCCTGCGCACTTGGGCGGATGACATTGCAATGCATGCACGGCGCAAGTGGGTTAGTTTTCAGGCAGCTCTCAAGTGCGGGGCTGAAGCGGGTCCGTTGTCTCGAGCAGGCTCACCTGTCCGCGGCCAGTAAGTCGTGCATCATCTGCTCGAGTACCAGTGTAGCCAAGCAGTTGCAGCAGTTTTTCAAGGGGCACCAGATAGACATCCCGGTCAAACTGGTCAGTGCTGACCTAGGCATAGACCGAGATAGAGTCGGGGCGTCTAGGCCGAAGCAGGCAGCACGTAGTCAAGCCACGGTTAAACGTTTGGGTAAGCTTCAGAAGCTTGCTGCAGGCAACATGTTATGCAAGAGGTGGGCGAAGAAGATGGCCCTCACGGCTGCCTTCACCAAGTCACGTTATTCTGACAAGGTGCACGGCGCTGCCCCCCATGTCGTTTTGAAATGGCGTCGGTCGTTGGGTCGGTTGACGGGGGGAGTCGCTAAGGGGGGTAGGTGCCCCACCACGCTGTTAGCGCTGGAGTATGGGAGGAAGGATCTTGCTTTCCTCGCTCTCTTCGACACGATCGAGGCATGGTTCCTCATTTTAACGGATCGCAGTTTCCATGCTGAGAGGATCCGCAGAGTCTGGAGAAAAGGTTCTCGCGCGTCTGCGTGACAGGCCCGCCAGGCACAGGTGGAGAGGTGTCGCCACCCCAGCTGCGGCGACTATTGCCACTCTGCTTGATCTTGGTTGGGAGCCTTGGGGTCCGTGGGCTTGGGAGTGCGATCTTGGAGTTGGGCATGCTATTGACGAGTCCCTGCTCGGGCGGGGTAAGGTAGATCTTGTTGTCATCAAGGAGGCTCTGACAGCTAGCATGGAACGCAAGTTGTGGTCTGCTGCCGCTCAAAATTCGTGGAATGGCCAGGGCCTTGAGTTGGTCCCAGATCTTTTTGATTTCAGAAGGGACCTCAGGAGGCTCAAGAAGAAAGGCAAACATGAGTGGGCTGGCATCCTACGTGCGGTCGCCACGGGCAACAGTTGGACCCGCTGCCGCATGCAGGAGTGTAACCTTTCGCAGGACAGCCGCTGTCGCAGATGCCAGCATGTGCTCGAGTCAGACCTTCACAGAGCTTGGGAGTGCCCCACGAATGCAGATTTTTGCAAGGTCTCAGATTTCGTCGTTCGCAGAGCCAGAGCAGATGCAGATCACAATCTTAGTTTTTGGATCAGAGGGACGCCCAGTTCTTGGACCGCCGTCCCCCCGCCACCCGAAGTTGCTGATTTCCGTAGGTTGGGTGGTGACTTGGGCGAGGCCGTGGTGAACGGTTTTGTTTTCGGTGGTGGGGGCGCGAGCGGCGGCCCGGATACTCAAGATCCTATGCTTCGTAGAGTTGCCTGGTCTTGGGTGGTGCGGAGAGGGCTCGACGAGGACGGACAGTACTCGATCGAGAGCCTTCGCACGCACGCCGCTGGATTTGGCAACATCCCAGGGTCGAGGCAGTCGGTCAACCGTGGCGAGGTTTTGTGCTTGGTTGAGTTCGTGCGTGCGGTGTTTCCGACTGCCTCTGCCTATTTTGTCACAGACTTCTCGTATGTTGTTAATAACCTTGCCAAGTTAAGGGCAGAGGTCAATCCCCAGTCCCACCTCGACGTGTGGCGCCAGCTCAGAGCTCTCATTCAGACGCACCCCGAACGGGGATTGGTCGTAGTCAAGGTCGAGAGTCACAGGAGTGCTGGGCACGTCTCTGCCGCAGGTGCGGATCAGCTGCACTACCTTGTCAGCGAAGTTGCAGACCGTATCGCCAGCTCGTGGGCAGATAATTTGCGTGTGCCAGAGAAGGACCGAGACAGTAGGTCCTTCGCCCAAGGGATTGCTTTCCAGGTTCGGGACCACCTCGGGCACACTCTAATGTCTGCGATTGAGGCGGACGGGGACAGGGCCCCTCGAGAAAAGGTTGTGCAGCGTCATTTCAAGGAGTATAAGATCCAGTTGGATCTAACCGCTCACACGCCAGAGGAGTGTCGGAGGCACCGCATCCAATGTAAAGTTTGTGGAGGCTCGGCCCCCCGCTCCCTGGCCCGGCAGTTCCTGAGCACTCCTTGCCACGCAGGTTTGTTCAATGGAGTGGTTATGATACCACAAGGCGCTGTGGTAAATGGTCAAAGGTTGCATCCGTCCCGCATGTTGGGTTGCAGCAAAGCATTGGGCACCACAGTTTGTTTCACGTGTGGTTTCATTGCGGGCATGGCGGTTCGCAATTTGAAGCATCAATGTGCTGGTCACCTCAGTGACTATGGTGCCAGGATGCTGGAGAAGGTGGCCAAGGGCCAACCTCCTGGCAGAAGCCAGTGGGCCCGCCAGAATCAGGTCGTCAAGACCCGCAGGCGGAAGTGAGTGTACAGTTTGGCATTGCCAGGATCAAATAAAAAAAAAATATATAAAAAAAAACAAAAAAAAAACTCTGGGCGAATATTGCAACATGTGCGTTTTCCCATGGGAGTGGGGCCATTTTTGCTTCTGCGGGCCCTCTTGGGGAGTCCTCTTGGATGCCTCTTGGGCCGTCTTGTGCGGTTTGGGGGGCTGTCTGCGGACCATCTTCGGCTTCCTGGGGGCCTTTTGGAGACCTCTTGGGGGCCTGTGGGGGGCCTCTTGGGGCATTATGGATGCTTTGGGGGGCCTTCTTGGGGTCTCCTAGGGCTTTCTTTGGGGAGGAAGGCTGGAAATGTCAGGTCGGGCACCCCTGTGAGCCCTTTCTGGGAGCGGTCCGGGAGCCTTCTGGGGCTGTCTTGGAGGCCTCTAGGTCACTCCTGAACCCCACTTGAGTCGTCTTGGGGCCCTCTTCGAACTCTCCTTGGCTGTTTTTACAGGGTGTCCGCGTCCTGGGCCTCGGAGGCCGCCGCCTCCGACCCCCCGCGGGAGGACGGGGCGGCCCGGGAGGTCCAGAATAGTCCAGGAAGGCTTCCAGAGGCTCCCAAGACGGCCCAAGCGGGCCCCGAGTCGCCGAAAGACAGCTCCAGAACGCCCAAGGTAGGCCCAAGACGGCCCAGAGGCCCCCCAAGGCACTCCACGACGCTTCAAGACGCCTCTCCACAGCGCTTCAAGAGGGCCGAAATCGTCAATTTTACGAAGGTATTCGAACGATTTTGGCCTTCCAGCCTTTTCGGCTGTCCGACGTTCCAAGACGGCTCAATAGGCCCCCAAGAGCGCCCCAAGACGGCCCAAGAGGGCCCCAAGACTGTCCCAGAGTCGCCCAAGACAGCACAACAGAGCCCCAAGACAGCCCCAAGATGCGCCCAAGAGGGGGACCACGACTCCAAAATTCGACCCTCCCGCTTGAAGAGTACCCAAGGAGGCCCCAAGGATCCCCCAAGAGGCCCCAGGAGGCTCCCAAGAGGCACCCAGGAGGCCCAAACGATGCTTAAAGAGGCCACAAAACAGCCCCGAGGAGGCGCCTCGTGGGTCGTATCAGAGCGTCGGAAAGCCGGACAGGTGAGAAGGCCCAACATTTTCAGAAATCGACGGAGAAATCATGATGCTTGCTTCTTGGGGCCCTCTTGGGACGCCTCTTGGTACACTCTTGGAAAGTCTTCGGAGCCTCTTTGGCCGTGTTGAGGCCTTCTTGGGCGTATTGGGGCTATCTTGTGCCTTCTCTGTGGCATCTTCGGCCCTCTTGGGCGCTTGTTGGGCCCATGCTTGGCCAGCTGCGCTACTGGAGGACGCGCGCGACACGCCCTGGGAATCCTGGGAACCCTTGTAATTCCTAAGGAATCCCGTGGAATCCTCCGAAATCTCGGGGGATCCCCCCAAATCCTCGGGAGTCCTTTGTGACCCAGTGGCCGGGCACTCCTAAATTCCCAAAGCCTTGCAATTCTGAACTTCTCAGGGCTGCGTAAGTAAGCCTTGGGACACTCCACTACGTGCTGCGGGCACGGTGGCGGATTTGCGCATTCTCTCCGCCTCACTCATCTTCCGCACTATCTCTCCCCTGACACGCAGGCACACAGTCTGACTCACTCATATTCAGACTCAGCCTCAGACCCAACCACATGCAGACCACTCCCATTCAGATCCACATATTTCTTGCCTGGTTGCACTCAGACTAAACTCAGATTGTCCACTCGCTCAGATTCTCCCGTACCCAGACTCACTTAAATACACTCAGACTCTCTTACGCCCTGACTCACGCCCTGACCCACTGATAATCATATCACACACGCACCCGCACTCATACTCACGCTTACTCTGCCGCATCGCATTATCAGCTTAGTCGTCTTCATACCCGTGCAGATAAACGCTCAGATCATTCACGGTTAGATTCACCTATGCTCAGACTCACCCACATTCTGTCTCATCCACACTCTGTCGTTCATACATTCGTATTCAGAAACCTCACGCACAGACCGACTCATATTCAGACTTATTTGTCGCCGCCATGCAGCAGGCATGGCATTTGGACCTCCCAAGGGGGAGCCGCCAAAAAAGGGTGTTGCACGGGCCCATTTGCACACAGATTGTGGGATGTCTCGAGCGAAGCGCCCGCTTGCGGAGTAGTGCGCGTCTTTTCCGCAGCCCTCTGATCACCGCGATATAGCATGCATGGCGCTCGGACCACCCAAGGCGGAGCCGACCAACGGTGTTGCACAGGCTCCGCCCTGTGACCCCGGGGATGGAGCGCGCATGGCATGCGGAGAACCCAAGAGGCAGCCGACCAAGCGTGTTGCACGAGGCCTTGACGGAGCCACATGTCATAAAGACGTGCGGAACCTGACAGATCAGCAACGACCGCAGGAATCCCTTGAAACTTGGGGAGGTTCGGCCAGCCTGATGGCCCTCAGGGTGTATGTTTGGGACGCCTTGAGCCGTTTAAGAGGTGTACGGGGGGCCCACTTGGGCCCATCGTTTGCTGCCAAGGCCACACTCCGAGGACATGTAAGGCGTTCCGCTTGTAGCGTCCAAAAATCCAAATGCGTGAAACGCTTGTGGGAGACGCTTGCAAGGACAGCCTGACAGGACTTGTTTAGTCCGAAACCCAGATAGCGAGGCGACAGAAGCTTTTGGAAAGTGCTTCCAAGGAGCTCTGGATGCTCTGGGAAAGGAGCTTCTGGAAAGCTTGACGGCACACGTATTGGGAAGCTGTTCCATCGAGGACCTCGTCTCCGTGGAGTCGAGAGACTGCCATTTTTCATTATGCAGAAGGTCGGCGGAGGAAGGAGGAAGCGAAACGAGAGCGGTTCCGCCAGCGCAAGGCCGGCGGCCCCCGACAGATGCTAACGTCTCGGAACCCCAGGTGCATGGAGCCGGCCATGCTTAGTACGGTGGGGACGTTTGTGAAGGAATGCTCGAGGGTTGCCAAAGGTGCCCCTGGCCAGCTATTCGCTCTACTTTGGAGCCCCATGGGCCCCCCTGGGCCTCGTGAGAGGTGCTCTGGTGGCCGTGGGGGCCTCCTTGCAGATCCTGGGGGCACGTTGGGCCAGGGGCACTTCCAGCAACACCCGAACTGTGTCCTTGCAGGATTCCATACCTGATGAGGGCGGCAGTGATATCCGTGGTCCATCCACGATTAGGGTTCCACCGGCTTCCAGACCCCTGGATTGCTCATCCAGCGGCTCCTTATCTCTGGTGCCCTCACCGAAATGAACTATTGTGCAGCCTTGCCCCCCGCCGTGCCCCGCCGGTGACCCGCCGTGTTCGCCGCGCGCGCGGCCTGCCCCTACCTGGTGGGCCCTACCTATTGCAGAGGCTGCGCCATCGACGAAGACAGCTGGAGTTAGCGATGTTCCGTTGGACTCGCAGCAACGCAACACGCTCTGCGTGCCGACGCCCGCCGGCACGGAGAGGATGTGGGCGAGGACGTTTGTGGTGTCCTGGCTCCCTTCACCAGGCTAACGCAGAGGTTGCTGGTGGGCGTTGTTTTCGTGCCCAGTTGCATGCGCCGATGGCGTAGCTATTCAACTTGGCCGATCCGGTTCGGCCGGTTCTGTTTCGCTTTCGGCTCACATCGCGGACCGGTTCGGTTCGGCCCATTCGGTTCCAGAGCCAACTCTCGGTTCTCGGTTCAGATCGCGGCCATCATGCTTTTCTGGAAAAGTCGGGCCATTCGAGGATGGTGCGCCGCAGGTCCAGGCAAATGGGAGTCCCAGAATCGTTCCAGGTGCCTTCTGTGCACGCCCCTCAAGGATGGTGAATCCCAGGATTGTTTCCAGTGCTGTCCGTGCACGCCCGTTTTATGATGGTGCGTTCCGGGTCCAAACAATGGTCAGCCCCAGGGTAGCTACAGGCAAATTCTGTGCGTGCCCGCTCCAAGTTAACTACGGCTTCGTTCCAGGAGTGTCCCAGGTGCCCCAGGACGGTCCCAGACAATTCTTCGCTCCAGGACCGCAACAGGGCAGTCCTTGTGTGATGCGCCCTGCCTTCCCTGCTTGCCGGCCGACCTTACTTACCTGTCGTCATCTTCGGTTTGAGAAGAATCTACGTCCTCCTCCTCCTGCTTGTCGCCGCCGTCGATCTGGAGCGACCAACCAGAGGAACGAAGAGGGGAAGGGGAGGCGGGCAAGGCGGGATGGAAAGGGCCGCCCCTGCAGAGGCCATCCAATTCCACCTTCTACTCGTCTCCGTTATGTTCACTTTCCGCCGATCGTGACCATTTCCGCCTCTGGCAAGGGCGACTGAAGATCGTGGCCCTGCCGAGGTCTGGACTCAGGGGAGGACTCTTTGTAGACTGCCCTTACTGCGGGGACGAGCAGCTGGTTCTTTGTACCCTGCCAGTGCTCGGAACGGCGCTGGTGCCTCAGGCTGGGGCGGGTTGGGGCACCTCACCGCTCCTGGGGCCAGGCCAGGCCTGGCCAGAGGCTGTGGATATGTACAGGCCTCGTCGCCCGATCCCCAGAACCCCCCCCCTCCCCTCAGCGCCCGCCCCCCGAGTGGCGGATTCGCGCAGCATCGCGACACGATCGCACTGGACCCTCGCACCACCACGCTCTCGGAGATGGGCAACAGCTCGCCCTTTTGCTGGCTGCTGCGACCTGTTCTCAGCCCTCCCGTGTGGAGTTGGATCCTCGTTTTGAATCCGCAGCGCACCGCGCAGGCCTCCTCGTCCTCCCCCTCGCATCCTCCCAGTCCCCCTTCTCTTCCTTGTCTCCCTCCGCCCGCTCTCGGCCCCCCACCCCCCCCTCCGCACGGTTCGTGCCTCCTGGGGAGCGCCACCTGCGGCGCCAGTGGGACAGACCGTTCGGCGTCCAACGACACCCCTCGCACGTTTCGTGCCCTGTGTGGCGCTCCACGTGCGGCGCCAGTGGAAAAGTCCGCCCGACGTACGCGGGCCCACGTCGGCACACCTCTTTCTCACGTTTCGTGCCCCTCGCGGGGCTCTGCCTGCAGCTCCGGTGGGAAAGCTTGGATGGCGTGTTCGCGCCCAGTTCAGCACAGTCCTCTGTCGCGTTTCGTGCCCCTCTATGGGACCCCACCCATGGCCTCAGAGGCAGGCTTCGCACGCGTCCCCCCTGCCAACTTGCACAACCTCCACCAACGGCCCCAGCGGAGAAAAGTTTGTATGCGCCCCTCGATCAAACCAGCACATCCCTAACGCAGATCGTGCATAGACTAGGTTGCTAAGGGTTGGCCATTCGCCCGGGTAATTTTGGATGCGGCCATGATGAGATTTCTCCTGCTCATCCTGCGTTTTCTCCTACTGGCACCTCCTCCTGGTCATTCCCCGCTTCCTCTCCCGCTTGAGGCGTGTTTGCTCTCAAGGCAGGTTCTGCTAACGCTTGGTTTCCATTGCCTGCTCGCTTCAGCGGGAACTCGGTTTTCTGGCTTGTCAGGTGCGTCGGTCTTTCATGCGAGGCGTCACGGTCTGCTCTCTGATTTTGACAGCATCCAGCGCTGTTTCCAACCCACTCGGTTTTATTCGCGCGTCCGAAGAGGTGGGCGATTTTCATTTTTACGATGAGTACGGTAGGGTGCGAATTTTCCATGGGACCAATCAGGTGATGAAGGTTCCGCCATGGTATATTTCAGAAATGTACGACAGTGACGCTCACGCTATCCACATGCAACGTCTGGGGTTTACTGTGGTGCGGCTTGGATTTATGTGGTCTGGGTACAATCCAGCACCCGGGGTATTCAACCAGACATACATCGACATTATCAAGGTGATTGTTGGCAGATTGGCCAAGCGTGGTGTGTACGCTTTACTCAATGTGCAGATGGATGGGCTCAGCAGCAAGTTTGGAACATACGATGGCGCGCCATGGTGGGTAATCAACAAGAGTTTACCTAAGCACGACTTCCCCTGGCCTCTGCGTAGACCTCAACCAGCTGGTGTGAACAAAATGGATCTGAACATTATGACTGAAGCGTCAGCCACTGCCTATCAAGATTTGTTTGACAACAACCACGGCATGCTCGACGACTTTGTTGCATTCTGGTCCCATGCTGCCGAGCAGTTCAAGGATGTGTCTGGAGTCATTGGGTACGACGTCATCAACGAGCCCTTCGTGGGCAATTTCTACAAGGATCCGGCGCTGCTCCTTCCTGGAGTTGCCGGGACAAGGAACCTGCAGGGGATGTACGACACCGTCGCTGCAGCCATCCGGAAGCACGATGACCGACACATCCGGCCGCGCTGCCGCGCACATCCGCCATCGCGCACATGGAACTTGCGCGGCCACGCTGCAGCTGTGGCACGGCCGGCCGTCTTGGCCTCCTGTTGGGGGCTGCTCTGCGCCAGAGTGCGGGAGTCGTGGGGGCCGTCTTGGCCGTGGGTGGACCCCGTCCTGATGGGGTTGTTTGGAAGGGGCCCTTCGGCCTCTTGGGGGCCTCTCGGTGGGGCCCTGGGCCGCGGGGGTGTCGTCGCGGGCGGGTCTGCCAACCCCAGGCTATGTCCTGCAGGGGTGGCAATACGATGACACCTTTGCGGCAGAAGTCTTTTTCACAGCTGTCGAGAGGGGCCCGGCAGTCCACTTCCTGGCATTTTTACGATTTTTGCCACGGCTCGCATTCATGACATGCTGGCCAGCGCGAGCCCCAAACAGTGGTTTCTAGTACACTAGGTAATATAATATATGCGGCGTAAGGTGCGTAGTGCAAGCGACGTTGTGGCGGGGTTGGGGGTTGCAATTTACGTAATAACTGTGTGAAGGTGAAGATTTGTCTGCGCAGGCGAGAAATTGCGGCTGTGACATCAGCAGGACATCGTCCAACGCGGGTGCAATATTCATGCATGCTCTGGCGCATTACACCTTGGTTTCCAACATGTAATATCTGTAGCAGCACACGCGGCCGCATTGCATGAATCGTTCCCGTTCCCTTGCGAGCGAACTATTCTTGTATGCTTTGTAGCAGTACGCGTTGGCCAACATCATGCAAACTCGGTAGCAGTACACGCGGCCGCATTGCAGCAATCACGCCTTGGAAGATCGCCGGTGAGCGCGCCTGCACTTTGGCCGGACGCACCCAGACAGTGCGAACGGAACGCTTGCGTGTTTTTTTTTCCGATGTTCGCTTGCACCATGGCGATGAAGCCGACGGCGTAGCGATTGAGTGGTGCCTGGGCCGTCAGGATGCCACGGGCCGAAGCGCGCAGTAGGGGCTCGACCACAAGAAACTTTCCACAAGAAACCCAACTCTGAGACCCCAGGACGTCCGTTGCTTGCTGGTTTGGGAGCGTCATGCTTTCCGTGGCAAAACCACCCATGCCCACGAAACCCAGGGCACCTTGGAGGCAAGCAGCGTTTTTTTTGCATGGACCCCAATCCGAGATGCAGCCTCCGTCGAGGCCGGCCACGTGCTAATCGTAGCGTTGGCAAGAGAGAGAGAGAGAGAGAGAGAGAGAGAAAAAAAAAAAAAGAAGAGAGAGGGAGAGAGAGAGAGAGAGAGCACGCCGGGCAGAGACCACCAGGTGCCATTCGGTGAACCTTACGGCAGACCCCACGACAGGAACGGTGTGCTTTGCAGCCGTACACACCGTTCATTTCTAATTCTTCGAATGTTCCCTTTCATGTCTAATTGTTCTATCCTGGCCTCTTTCTGGCCACTAGGGGGCCAGGAACAATTAGAAACGAGCACAATTAGAGCGTCGTGCAGCGGAAGCTCATGCGTCTGCAGCTGCACGCAGGCGCAGAGGTTCTCGAACGCACCGGCTGATGCGGCCGCAAAGGAGCAAATCGGATCTAAAATGGCAGCAGGCAATGCCGTTTGTGATGGCGGTGGCGATGGCGGCGGCGATGATGGCATTCGGAAGCCGCATCGCGCCGAGACGGATCGGAATCGAAATCGGGAGGGAAGCGCAGGAGGGAGGGAGGAGAGGAGGGAGGCGCAGGGCGCAGGAGGGAGGGAAAGGGAAGGATTCGTTCACGAAGTCGTCGGCGAACGTTATCGCACTCGTCGTCGCAAGTCGCCCTCGAGCGTCGTCGGAGTCGTTGGGCGGAGGGAAAGGGGGGAGCAGGCGCGAGAGGCGCGCCGGGCTCACGACAGCCCGCGCACCGCGGAGACCGTGGAGATCGTTTGAACCCCTGGAACCCGGAGGAGGAACGCGACCAGCAGGAGGTCGCGATGTCGTCGTACGTCGTCGTCGGTCGTCGTCGGTCCTCTTACGTCGTCGTCGTACGTCGGCCCGCGTCGTCGTTGTGGTTGTCGTCCTGGTCGTCGTCGCGCTCGTCGCGCGTCGTCGTCGCGCTCGTCGACGCCGTCGTCGCACTCGCACTCGCGCGTGCCCCCCGTGCTCGTTGTCGTCCTCTTCTTCCTCGGCCTTCCTGCAGCGCGCCGCTGCCCTCGTCGACGCAATCTTCGAAGGCCCGAGATGGGCCGCAACGATGACGGATCGGCAGGAAATCAGCACAAGTTGGCTGACACCTTGCATCGGCAGGAATCTCTGCGCACACCCAACTGCGGCGGTGCAGCCGCGACTGCGGATTCTTTTCTATGAGCCGACCACGCACGGTATGATTTTCGATGGCAGCGTTTTTGGCTCGGGTTTCCGCCACGTTCCTGGAGGAGACGTATACAGGAATCGTAGTGCGTTCTCTTATCATTACTATTGCCACTCGTTCTTGTCATCCTACGACGAGCATCCACTGTTGCAGACCATTGTGTGTGACGTCACAGTCGCCAGTCTCGTCTGGCGGGCTGTCGAACATCTCGTGCAACGCATCGGCGGTGCTGCGATGATGACAGAAGGCATGCAATGCAATGGAGTCCAGTCGGAGTGTGAGGTCAACATGAAGCAGCTTGACGATCACTTGTTCTCTTGGATGGATTGGAATTTCAATATGGAGAATGGCACTGAGGCCGAATCTTGGGCTCGTACGTATGCTCAGGCAGTGGCTGGGAAACCATTAAATATGTCCTTCGACCCTCAGACGAAGTATTTCACGTTTTGCTTCCAAGTGGACACTACTATCGATGCGCCCACCGAGATATTCGCCAGCACCGCCTTCAGTTACCCGAATGGATTCGCCGTGAATGCCTCGGATAACGTGAACGTCACGATTGATGGCGATGTGGTCAAAGTTATCCCTGTGTCCAACAGCACTGATAGCTCAGAGGCATGCGTGCACATCAGTCGCAAAGCCGAGGGCGCGTTCCCGGCATCGGTGGCACAGAAGTTCGCAGTGCAATACGTATGAAAAGCTTGTACATGCTCCTGTAACCTGGTCGCGCAAAACCGTGATGGTTCCTCGCAAGTGCTCACCCTCCTCAGTCTCCTGGTCCTTTCTACAGCGAGTTCCTTCGGGCTGTCGCGTGTTAGCAGCCCACGCACGGGCTTGTAGGTTCAGGTTACCTGCCAACCGCTACGGCCGGCGTTGAGAGACATTCGCTACGCATTATTACGCAATTCCCTTGAAATCGTCGCCCTCCTTCTTAAGCATAAGACTTGCGAAGCGGGATACCTGTATGTCATGTCGATAAGTTGCGCGAAACGCGCGATGAGAATACGTGCAAGACGGCACCAGCGTGTTTGCATGTTCCGAACCAGAAAATTCGGAGAAGTGGATTTTGTCGCGCCCTGCCTTGACCCGCCCGTCTTCTCCTCTTCCTCATTCAGCTACCGGAATGGGCCGGCGTGCAACGCACCGCTGACACTGCTCAGCGTCACGGTTCTACCGCCTGCAGCGTAGAGTTGCCCCCGAATGCGAAGAGCAGGGCATTCCTCTCCAGATAGTCCATGGGGCCAGTGGGCCAAAACATCCTGCCGAGGTCTCCCTGGGTCCCTCCCCAGACGTGCTCGCGTTGTGCCAAAACATTCAGCGGGCGGTTTCTTGCCGTCTTCGGCCTGGACGTTCGGTCCCTGCCCAATGATCGGGGGCCCCCAGACGGGGTGGTGACCACACCGTGTGGTGAGCCGGTGGGGATTCGGTGTCACCGCACGGTTTTGGGACTCGGGCGGTTCTCCGAGGATGTCTCGGGCGACTGGAGCCTCCAGGGTCCCAAAACCGTGCGCTGACGGACCGTGCGGTCAGTTCGTGGGGGATTTCGAGGTCACCGCACGGGCTGTCACCGCACCGCTTCGGGACTCCAAGAATGATGCCCGCCGGTGTCCTCTGCGGTCCCCCGGAGTCCTGCGAGGCACTGCGCTGTGCCTTTGTTGGGCGCGACGGTCGGCCCTTGTCCTGCCCACCACAGCGCGGACTTGCCCCCAGACAGCCCCCTGGAGGAATTTTCAAGTGGGGCCTGTCCCCCTGCAGGAGGAAGATCCAAACATTGTTTTAAAGAATAGGTTGGAGACATTTTGGGGGGGCTATTTCTGCATATGTCTGAATACTTCTTGGGGTACTTTCTTTTTTTCTCCAAAGTCCGCCTGCAGGGGACACGCCCGACCTAAAGGTAGCCATGGCTGTCCGGCTGCGATTCGTCTTTCTCGGCCTTGCTCGAGGGAAGAAGCACGGGGACCATGGCCAAGAAGTCGCGGGATCTTCTCCGTGCCGCTCGGGGTCATGGTCCACGCCAGCCGTCTCCGATCCGTGGAGATGACCACGAAGTGACGCTGACCAAGATCGACGGTGGCCGAGATGGACACGACGTGTCCGCGCTCCGTCTTGGACATGGCCCCCGCGTTCGTCCCCTCCACACGCTGTGAGGCTGCAGGGTGGGGGCCTTGCTCGCGCGAGAGGGGCTGTCGCCTTCCCGAGGGGCAGCGGCAGATTGCCCGGCAGGCCCCCGGGGGAAGAACCCCCCCCCGGGGCGGTCTCAGCACTCTCGACGCGCCGCCTCTGGCGGCCCCCCGAGTGGCGCTCCGCGCCCCAGCGCTGGGGTGCTGAGGCCGCCTTGGACCACCCTGAGAGCCGACGCGGCGACGAATTGCAGCCTCGCTGCAAATCACGGGCCACGCCCTCTGAGGCCTCATTGGCCAGAGGCCTTTCCCGAGCCGGACCGATCGGTGACGGTCCCAGGGTTGGAAGCCGGGCGAGAGCGCCCGGTGCCTGTGAGAAGTTGCAGTGTCCAGGGCCTCAGGTACCCCGGGGACCCGGTGATGGCAGGGGCTGCTTGCCAGGGGCTGCGTCAGTGCGCAACCTTGAGGTCCGACCGCGCCCAAAAAGTTGCGGCATCGGGAAAGATCAACTCTGGAGCCCTACAGGCCAAAGCTCTTTGTCGATCTGTGATGCCCTGGGCCCAGGACCTGGCGAGACCGCCCGACCCGAGGGCATTAATCCAATAGCCCTTATAACGGCGACGATGGAACACAGTGCCGGGGAACTGCTTTGAACATCACCAGTCGTTCAAAGCAGTGCCCCGGCACTGCATTGAACGATGCGGAAATGCGATCAGCAGGAGCCTTCGTCTGTTCCTTCTCCTCTTCTCGTCGCTGTATGCTCTTCCTTGTCCTCCCTCCTCCCCCGTTCCCTCTCTAATTAATTACCTCGTTCTCCCAGTCTCACGCGCACTCTTCCTCCCCCCTCTCCTCCTCCTCTTCCTGCTTCTCCTCCTCGTCCTCCTCCTCCTCCGCCTCCTCCCCCTCATTTGTTATATTTCTCCGTCCTTGTCCTCCTGTCCCCGTTCTCCTTCTCCCTCTCCTCCTCCTCCTCCTCCTCGTCGTCGTCGTCCTCCTCCTCTTCCTCCTCCTCCTCCTCCTCCTCCTCTTCCTCCTCCTCCTCCTCCTCCTCCTCCTCACCTTCTTCCTCCTCCTCCTCCTCCCCCTTTTCCTCTCCCTCCTCCTCCTCCTCCTCCTCCTCCCCCTTCCCCCTCTTCCTCCTCTGCTATCACTCCTCCATAATTCCTGTCCGCTCCTCCCCTTCACTGATCTTCCTCTTCGTCATCATCATCCCTTTCGTCGCACGCCTCTTAATCCTCAATCGGTTCCCAATCTTCTCGACTTTCTTGTCATCCGCGTCCTTGGCTGTTGGAGGGGCCTCAGGAATTCTCAGGGCTCTTGTGTTGCACGCGAAGGCACACCTCCCAGGAACGCATCATCCTCCTCACATTCACCCTCCTCCTCCTCATCCTCCTCCTCCATGCACGTTCGGCTCAAGCCCGCGCCGACGGTAGGTTTCACGGCGGTTGGGCGGGCTCGCGCCCGCCTCCGCGGCCTGCAGTCGGGGCAGAGATGCGTGCAGGGTGGGATGACAAAGCGGAAGAGGAAACACGGGCCGCAGTTGCGGATTCTTCAAAGAGCAGCGGCGGCGGTTGGGGAACAAGTGGGGGTTGGGGCGGCCGCAGTGGCGGATACGGCGGCGGAGGTGACCGCAGTGGCGGCTGGGGCGGCGGAGATTCTCTTGGCGGATGGAGAGGAAAAGCGCAGGATGGCGGCGACGGAAGTGACCGCAGTCGCGGATGGGAGGGCGGCGGATGGGGCGGCAACGGATGCGAGGGTTGGGGAATGGAGGGCGCCCGCTGGTGGGACGACGAGGGTGGCTGGTGGAATGCATGGGAAGGTGGCCGCTCGAGTGCCTCGGCAGGTTCTCCTGCCGCGGAGCCCGCGGCCGCAACAGCGGCGGGCAAAGGAGGCGGTCCCCTGCTTCCCCCAGGGCGCGAAGAACAAGGCGCAGTTGCGCTGTTTCAAATTGTGCGCAATGAGCCGCTGCCAATTTTCAAGTTGGAATTCTTCGAGAACTTCAGGGCGAACTGGAACGGCAATTATAAGCAGCACAACGCGGCCTTGAAGTGGTTCCGAGACGAGTACGAAGACCGAGAAAACCCTTTCGGCAGCCGCACGCCCGTCTTCGGAGGTACCGCAGTTGCGGAGGAAATTTCGAAGATCCTTAAGTACCGCGCAAAGGGGAAGGCGCAGGACAACAGGGATTGGGACTGGGACCACACTGTCAAAGTGCCGTGGTCTTGGCTGGAGATGGTCGCGCAGATGGATGGACCTACAATGCTGCGCGTCGTGTGCGGCCCTGACAATGACCGCAGTCGCGGGTTGGTCCGCTGCGAGTGCCGCCCGTGCCCTAGCAGTCTCGACAACATGAGGCACACGAAAGGGGTGGACAGAGGACAGGCGCAAAGAATCCCTCTGCCCCAGTGGGATTTCGTCCTCATCCGCGACGACGGCTCGGGCATTCGCGTCCACCCATCCTGGTCTAGCCCGAAGTTCAACACGTATGAGGTGGAGCCGCACTCGCATCCCGTGCGGGGCCCGAGGGCAGGTCTCGGCAAGAGCGATGGCCACGGAACGTTCACGTTCTGGAAGATGCTGCACGCCCATCCGAATCCTGGGCGGTTCGACGCGAGCAAGGGGGCGCATCTGCAACCGCGGTGGTCCGCGCAGCCTTGACACCGCAGTTGCGGGATTGCGCAGCCATGGAACCGCAGTTGCGGAAACCGATCGCGTGACGCCGCGCTCGTTTGACTCACTATGCGCGCTTTCGGCCGCAGTTGCGGCGCTGCCTTCTAGCGACTTCATACAGCTTGGCCGCAGTTGCGGCGCTCCCACGACTGACCGCTGTAATTAGGTGCTTCGGGCGCGCATCACCTCCGTTGAAGCACTCGTGACGTTAATTAGCGCGGCCGCAGTTGCGGAGACAGGTACTTAAACAGATGGATCCGCAGTTGTTCGTCGTCCTCGTCGCCCCTTCCCCGTCGTCCTCGTCGCAGTCTCCTCCCTCCGCCTTTCCTCCTCGTCGCAGTTCCTTCCGTTGGCCGTAGCCCGCCTCCGTTGGCCGAGTCATTTCCCGTCGTCCTCGTCGCTTTCCCCCCCGAGGGCCGCAGTTGCGGACTTTGTTGATTCCTCCTCCTCCGTTTCTTGCCCGTCATCCTCGTCGCAGTCCCCTTGCTCCTTTCACCCTCGTCTGAGCTCTTCGCGCCATCCTCTTCCGTCGCGTCCTCTCCATCCTCCTCTTCGCCTTCCTCGTCCTCATCCCCGCCGTCTCCCTCGTTGCCGTTCCTCTCCCAAGCCGGCCGCAGTTCCCCCGTCGGACGGGGGCCGCGCGCGGCCACGCCATGGACCCAGCTCGCAAAGCCGAGGTCGACAAGCGGTTCGCCGAGCTGAAGCAGCAACTGCGGGAAAGGCTCGGCGTGCAAGGGGCTGCCGCGGATGCCGCAGTCGCGGAGCCGACGGGGGACCGCAGTAGCGGAAGCCCCGAGCGACCGCCGCGCGAGGCCTCCCCGCAGTCGTCTAGCTCCTCGCGGTCGGCCATCGAATATCGGCCGCCGCCGCCGATAAGCGCTGCGAGTGGGAGCTCTGCTGGTGGGAGGCGCGAAGAGGCGCAGTTGCGCAGGGCGCACTTGACCCCCAAGGCAAAATGGGGGCCTCGGGCGCAGACGCCGACGAAGCAGCAGGACCAACCAGCAGTGACGGGAGCCGCCACCGAGACCGCAGTTGCGGGGGTGGCCGGCGAGCCAGGTGCCGCGCGCGGCTCATCTGGGAGCAGCGCGCCCTCGGCCGTGCTGCTCGCAGCCGAGTCCAAACGAGGCGCCCAACCCGAAGACGAGGCCGCCTCCCAGGAGAAAGCCGCCGAGACAACCGCCTCGGCCGATTCGCGGCCGAGGAAAAGGCCGCCTCCCACGGAAGACTCGCCGCTGTCAGAACCGCAGTCGCGGGGTCGCGCGGGGCCTCCGTCGGAACCGCAGTTGCGGGAAGATGCGGGAGCACCGCGGAAGAAGCAGCGGACCAGGTCCCCTCCAGGGATAAAATACTTTGGGGAACGCCCCAAGTGGAACGAAGGATTCCTTCGTACAGCAGACGGCAATCGGGTTCCGTCCACCATCGCTTTGGTGTTCAACGTGGTGGTCATCACGAAGGTGGCAACAAAGGAAGATGTCTTCAGGTGCATCTTGCACCAAACTGCGGCGGTCGTCTTCGTCGTATGGGACCCCGAGCTGTTCCGCACGGGGAACGTCGAAGGCGCTTGCAGCTACGACGTTCGCGTTGGACTCAGGAGTGCCATCGACAACGCTGTCACTATGAAAAACGCCTCCGAGGAGCCTTACTGGACGACGGTTCCCCTGTTCAGAGAGACGGGCCTGGTGCTCGTGCGCCCGCACATCATCGCAGAGACCGCAGTTGCGGGTCATGTTGTTGGGGCCACCCACGCCGTCACGATCCTGAGCTTTCGCCTGAAGGGCTCCGAGATGAATCCTGCCGCGGTGATCCGTTTTGCCGTCGTGTCCAGACACGCAGTCACCGAACGTCTCCAACACAAGATCACGCAAACAGAACAACAAGCGTGGCATCCAGCTTTCTTCAAGGACGCGGTTGCTGCCATCCATAAAAATGATGTGCGGTTCTTGTGCGGCCTGTTTGACATCCCGCCTGAGCAGCTCGCAGCATTGGGCCGCAGTTGCGGAGCCAGCTGCACCTGCCCGGTGGGGGTGGTGTTCAGGGCTGGACCCGCCCTGTTCGGAGGCATTGTGAAGGGCACACGCGTCATGCATCCGAATTACGTCCTCCCCATTGGCCCGTGCGACGTGCGCATTGCGGACTACAACATTGATTTTGCAGGGAGGCCGTCGAAGAACGATCCCCAGTGGCTCCCTGATTGGATGCATCGAACAAGCGACTCCATCATCTCTCGGCGCTGGGTTCCAGCGAAGTACATGCCCAAGTGGGAGGATGACCCTGACCGCAGTAGCGGAGTCAGAGAAAAGCTCCACTTGGCAGCGCTGCCCCCAATCGGCAAGGTCGTTCAGAAGGAGCTCAACGAGAAGACCTTCAGCACGCACTGGTGCGAGGGCATCCACCAAAACATCGTCTTCGTCGGCCACGGACGCGCAAGTCGGGCGAGCAAGCGGAAGCACGAAGAGGCGCGATCTGCCGCAGTTGCGGACGAGCGGTGAGTGCGGCAAGACCGAGGAGCCGCAGTTGCGGAACAGAGCTCGGTACTAATTACTGGGCGCCTGCTGCCTGCGTAGTGCATCCCAGTGTAGGATAGCCCGCAGTTGCGGTGTTGCGGTTGCGGTGTAGGATAGCCCGCAGTTGCGGGGTTGCGGTTGCGAAGCCGCAGTTGCGGTTGCGTATAATAGGAGAGCACGCGGTTGCGAAGCCGCAGTTTGCAATAAGTGTGCGCGCGCTGGGTCATCATCATCGTCGTCGTCCGTCCTCGTCGTCGTCGCTGCCGTCGTCGTCGTCGCGTCTGTCGTCTGTCGTCAGCAGTCGTCGTCGGTCGTCGTCGTCGTCAAGTCTGTCGTCTGTCGTCAGCAGTCGTCGTCGTCGTCGTCCCTCCTCCCTCCTCCCTCCTCCCTCCTCCCTCCTCCCTCCTCCCTCCTCCCTCCTCGTCCTCCTCCAGGCCGCATCCCCCCGCCACCTCCGTCCTAGCTGTCCTTCCCCTTCCCCTCCTCGTCCTCCTCCAGCTTGCACCCCCCTCCCTCCTCCAGCCTGCACCCCCCCCAAGCTCTCGCCCGATATTTTGGATTAAAACTGAGCCTTCAGTCGTCCGCAGGCATTCGGCTCAGCAGGTCGTTGGGCTCCTGGCACACACGCCTCCACCCTGAGCGACGGACGTCGTGCCATAGTCCGCCATATCGGAGCTCCGGGCCGCAGTGGCGGACAGCGTCGGCACAGATATGAACGACAGCGTCGGCACAGATAATGCCGCAGTGGCGGACAAGAAAGCCGCAGTGGCGGACGAGACAGCCGCAGTTCCAGGCGGAACGCAAGGGATCTTTCAGAGGGCCAACGCCTTGAGGTCTAGATTCAGGACAGGGGACAAGGTGCGCCTCCCTGTGCTCATGCTCGCCCCGCACACGGGCAACCGAGGCGGGCACTACCCTCAGCAGGAAAGGGTTCGGGAACTCGCTGTGAAAATCTTCCTGGCTGGATTCACGCAAGCCGAAGCTGACCACGAAGGTGTCTGCGTTCAGATGTACCCAGCACAAGAGCTGGTGCTGAGAAAAAAGGAGGACCCGACGTTCCAGACGTACACAGAGTACAATCTGGAAAAAGCGACCGGCCACCTCGCTGCGTGCTTCGACCGCAGTTGCGGAACAGACGTTGCGTATGGGACGTGTTCGCACTCCCACTTGTGCCTCGTGTTGCGGGCGTGCGCCCTGGGAGCCAAGTGGCCCATCCCCCAAGGCATGGAGTTCACGGAGGACGAGAGCGCGAGGCTGAAGCGCGTGCTCGATAAGGACGGCAATCTCGACATGGCCGCAGTGGCGGAACATGACCCTGTCGCTAAGAAACTCGTGCAGGGGGGTATGCTCATGGAAGTGCTTAGCTGGAAAATCATGGACGAGGAACCCACTGGTGCTTCGCTCATCAGCCAGTCCCTCAATAAAGGAGCCGATTTTGCGTTGCGAACGACTGAACTCACCGCGCTCCGTGTTCTGTGCAAGGCTGTTGACGCGGAGCTGCACGCCGCAGTTGCGGATCAGGTTGCCTTTGAAAAGGTCAAGCTCTCCGTCATGCACGAACTCGATCGAGTCGTTCAGGACCCAGACTTCATTGAGCTGTTCTCGTTCGTTGTTGGGCTCGGGAGCACGAAAGCGCAGTTCATCCCCTTGCTGCTCCAGTTCTGCGAGGTCTACGTGAACTCCAGGAGAAGGGCCCTTCGGCTCGGTGCCTTCGGGGCAGCCAGCGAGCTTCCCGACGACGTGCCGTGGGTCAAGGTTGCCGTGGTGATGCGATGCTACAGGAACGCGCCTACGAGGAAGAGGGGCGTTGACACTCCTGTGTGGTGCCCTGACCCAGAACAATCGTGGAAGAAGAAGGAGTTCCGAGAATTCCTCATCGACATGAACTCGGCTCTCCGTTTGTACTTGTTCACGCTGAGCAAGGCCATCGACGGCATGGGCCCTGAGAAGGCGATCGAGTTCAAGGCGAACCTGTGCATACTGACCGCAGACGGCTTCATACAGTACCTGAAGGACACCAACTTCAAGGAACGAAGTATCCCAGGACATCGTCAGGCGCTCCTCCGCGCTTGCGCGGAGGCCACGGGGAAGGTGGAGCCGAAGTCCAATCGGGACGCCCTTGAGAAGGCCCTCGGCGAAGTGGGAGTCCGAGGCGGGAAGCCCGATTGGTTCGATTTCAACGCGTTGCCGCGCCCAGAACCGAATGAGCCCGCAGTGGCGGGGAAGACAAAGGCTTCCGCAGAGGAGCGCGAGTTGATGCCGACGGTCATTTCCTTTGACCCCACGACGCAATTACCAACGAACCACCAGCGCAGCAGGGACACGACGGCCATTCCACGCGGATCCTTCCCTTTGCCAATCGCCGAATGGAGGCGTTCAGCGGCAGCGAAGGAGCTGGGGCGGGAGCCTGCTTTGGTCAGCGCAGTGTTGCTGTGCCTTTGGGCGCGCCACATGTCCGCAGTTGCGGAAGCGCAAGTAGAGGTGTTGCAAGACGCTGACACAGAGAAACGCACCGTCAAGGCAACCGCTGCAAACGACGAAAAATGCATCGAGTTGTGGCCGTGCGTCCCAAAGGCATCCAAGGTGCACGCCGCAAGCACGCACCCCGAGAGGGTGGCCGTGCAAGTCTGGGTGAAAGGAGATCCAAATGGGGCCACGCCCACGACCTTCTACTTGCACCCCGAGTTCAAGCCGCCTGCGGACAAGACGCCCGCCGACGTGGCTGACCACGATGTGCGGTTGAGAGCATGGAAGTGGGATGCGCAAGAGACAATGCACGTCTTCTGGGCAGTCAACAGAGTCACGGAACAGGAGATCCAGCAGAGAAACAGCCGTAATGAAAGCGCAGTTGCGCGCATCAACATGGAGCTGGAGACGAAAGAATTGGCGGTGTGCGTGCCTGGGACAGGCGGGGTCGTGCTCGCCGTGAATGTCCCTGTGCTGGTGAATACCACGGCCGTGAAGAAAGGAGAAGAGCTCCTGTGGGAGGCGAGACCCAAAACCGCACCGAAGAAGAAGGCGGCCGAGGAGACGTGGAAGACGGACGCGGCCAAGAGGGCCAAAGGGAAGCCTTCGGGCCAGCCCGCGCCGAAGAAATCGAAGAAAGGGTTCGACGAAAGCGGGAAGATGTCGCTCTAATTTCAGAAGCCGCAGTGGCGGCAGTCAGGGCGGCTTGCTCGCGTGACCGCAGTTGCGGGCAACAGGCCGAAGGGGGGGCGCACGCGTGACCGCTGTTGCGGAGCGCTCGTGTAGTTTGCAGTGTCACTTGCTGATGCCGCAGTAGCGGACCGCTGACGATCGAGCACGGAGGTTCGAAACGGACCTCCTCCCTCCCTTCTCCCTCTCCTCCCTCGCCCTTCCTCCACTTCCTCCCTCTCTCCTCCTCCTTTCTCCCCTTCCTCCCAAGTTGGAAGCCGAAACTACTCATTTCCTCACTCCCTCCCTCCCTCCCTGGAGGCCCTGGAGGGCGTCCGCCCTGGAGGGCCTGGAGGGCCCTGGAGGCCCTGGAGGGCCTCCCTGGAGGCCCTGGAGGGCCTCCCTGGAGGCCCTGGAGGGCCTGGAGGGCCCTGGGCTGAGGGCGGAGGCCCTGGAGGGCCTCCGCCCTCAGGGTGCTTCAAAGCAGTGCCGCGGCACTGCTTTGAAGCATCTGTGGCTTCAAAGCAGTGCCGCGGCACTGCTTTGAAGCACCCGGGTGCTTCAAAGCAGTGCCGCGGCACTGCTTTGAAGCCACAGATGCTTCAAAGCAGTGCCCCGGCACTGCTTTGAAGCACCCTGAGGGCGGAGGCCCTCCAGGGAGGCGCGAGGATCGCAGGGACCGAGGGAGGCCCTCCAGGGAGGCGTTCAGCTCGCCATCTGGCTCAACCGCGCGCGGCCCCACTGCCCGCACCCCCGCCTTGCCCGCAGTTGCGGCTGTGTCCAGCGCAGTAGCACACATGCCGACTTCGAGCGAATGGAGCCCTGTGTGCGTTGAGAAGGTCTTGTGCATCCGTGGAGGTTGGCTTGCGCAGACCACCCCCGTCCCCGAAAAGGATGTCAAGGTGCTCCACGCATGGCCCCTCGGAGAGATAACTTTCGTGCACGTGAACATGCAAAAGCCTTGGCTGCTCAAGGTGTGCGCCAAAGGTAAACCGACCGCAGGGGCCTTGAAGGCCTCCAAGGCCTGGGACGCGCTGAAGAAAGAAGTCGCGAAGCAGGGCGGCGCCGCAGTTGCGGACGATGAGAGCGACGGCGACGCGGGGGACGAAGCAGATGACCCCATGTCGGCCCTGGTCAGCTCCACGGACGCCACGAAGAAGCAGGCAGCGACCCCGACCAGCGCCAAGAAGCAGAAGACTGGAACGCGTTCGGCGACTACTGGCCTGCCCAGGGGCGAGGCCGTGGAGTCGGCCATAGCCACTGTGCACTCTGTACAGATGCCCGCAAAGAGCCCCATGAAGTTTCCGCACGACACGGCCGTTCGAAACGTGCGGGTGGCCAGCTTCAAGCGGAGGACGTTGTGGCTGGACGCTGCAGACCTTGGGTGGCTGATCGACATGATCGTGGACGACGTGAGCCTCGGCGGTGTCCCCGACATCGGCGACGGCGACAAGGACGAGGCCGCAGTGGCGGACAGGGACTGGGCAACGGCGGTTGACCCTGCCACCCCGCTGGCGAAGCAAAAGGAGGTCGACCCCCTCGTGGCGCAGGGGAGCGGCTCTGGCTTCACCGTCGTTTGGGACTTCAAGGGCGCTTGGGTCGCGACCATCACGCGAGAGTGTGCCAACAAGGGCAAAAGGATCGAGATGGATGTGAAGAAACTTACAAAGAAGAAGTGGCAGTCGGCGCAGTCGGTGAAGGGCTACGACTACGAGTGGGAGGGCATGACGCAGCACCAGCGCAAGCAAGCGGCTCTGGATTACCTCGAGCTCCAAATCCCCAGTCTGTTCGACTGAGGCCCGAAGCCGTATGGGCCGCAGTTGCGGTGGGGCTACTGAGTGCCCGCAGTTGCGGGGTGGCTGGGTGCGCGTGAACACGCGGAGGGCGAGGCGGTGTGAGGAGGCAGGCGGAAGGTTTAGGGTGTTCCACGGGTGCACGCCTTAGTGCGCCAACTTGTGTGGGCGAGCGTTTTTCTTAGAGAAGCATGGAGTGAAGCATCGAAACCCTGTGCGCGCGATGATTGGGGCTTCCGCGCGGGCGTTGTTGAAAAGTACCTCCTTCTTCGCCCCTCCGCATCGTCTTCAGTTGCTCCTCCCTCCTCCCCTCCCTCTTCCTAGTTCTGTAGCCCGCAGCCGAGTGCCCGGCCCGAGTCGTTCGCCACGCGACCGCTCATGGATGTTCCCGTGGGGCGGACATGGTATGGCGAGGAGGACGGAACGCATTTCGAGGTGGAGTGGCTCCATTACGACAGCGGCTGCGCACCGAGGAAAACGAAGTATGGCACCACTGGGCTCGCCAACATCTTGGGCCGCAGTAGCGGCGTTCCGTGCCCCAAGAAGATAAAGGTGCACGCATGTGCGGATTTTCCGTGCCTAGCGAAGTGGCCCGCGTCGCAGTACGGCCTTGTTGAGCCGCCTCGCTTTCATTTGCGGCCGTCTGCTTGGCGACCGGGCGCGACGCCACCCCCCGCAGTTGCGGCTCCAGGCGGCACCGCAGTTGCGGCTCCCTCGGCCCCTGCACACATAGCACCAGCAACACCAGCAGAACTCGCAGCTCCTGCGCAAGAAGGACACGCAGCTCCAGCACCAGAAGCACCCGCAGAACCCAAACCTCCAGCAGCCCCTGTGCCCGAAGCACCCGCAGCAGCAGTCCCCCAGCTCCTCCAGCTCAAGTGCACGCAACACCAGACCCGCCTGCTGCGCAGGAGACCGCAGTTGCGGTTGAAGCTCCTGAGGGAGTGGAAGCGGACAAAGACACACCACTTCCAGCACGCTTGCCACCAGCGCGGCCGCTGCCAGAGAACTGGTCGAAGACGCAGGTCGCATTCTTCCCGTGCCCAGACCCAAAGGCTGCAGCACGAGTTGCGGCGCCTGTTGGCGACGCCTTGCGGCCACGAGTCGCGGCGCCACCCCTGGCGCCAGAGAAAGGTGTACCTGTGGAAGACGCGCCAAAGATCCAGGCCGCAGTGGCGGCGACGGTGCCTGACGTCGTGATGGCTCTCCTGAGGCAGATTCTGTCCGAGAATTCCTACATAGGGTATTCAGCTTTCATGCTGTTTGCCTTGCGGTTCGGGCGTCGACCTTACGTGTGGGAAGGCGAGAACCGCAAGGACCTCCTTGACTTCTACATGCCTTGGGCAAAGGAGAAGTGCACTGAGCCATGCGCCGTCGACGGCGTGGCGTGCGTACTCGCCGCTGCTGAGGATCTGTTCGGGGAATGGACAACGGTGGAACTCAGGCCCGTGACTCCCGAGAACCCTCTCCATGAGGTGCGCCACTGGGTGGCCGCAGTTGCGGTGGGTGGCGTGTGCTCTGAGGGGGCGGACGCGTTGAACAGGTTCTACGGTCCTCTGGGACAATGGGTCCTAGGGACTGTTTGCGATGGAAACTGCGGCATTGACCTTATGGCGATGATGTTGCAGAAACCGCAAAATGCCGAGACGCGCAAATGGCTTCGGGAGGAACTGTACGATTTCGGGGTGCGCCGCTGGGACGAACCGTGGTTGCACGACATGCTCGTTGTCACGCAGGAACTAACCTTGGAGGAGGTGCGGGCGTACCGCAGTTGCGGGGCCAGCGGCCCTGCTGGACCCATGGTCCTGCACGACTCCGAGGGCGAGGGCGAACCAGCAGAGGCGCCGAGAGAGGCGAGCGCGCCACGCCCCGCTCTCATGGCGGCGTTAGAGTGGCAGACGGGCGTGCAGGACATGGGTATATTGCTTGCCATGGCTGAGGCTATGCCCGAGGCGTTGCAGGAGGAGCAGATCAGGGCGCACGCACTGGCCAGCGCACGCCCAAAACCCGAAGTTGCGGAACAGAAGCGGCGCGTGTGCCCGCACATGCTCAGAGACCGCGAACTGGTTTGCAAAGAACTGGAGGCGCACGCACGCAGTTGTGGTTGGATGGGCGAGGGCGTCTGCCACGGAATTCAATCGCGTCTTTTTGCGGGCGGTTCACGTGGCCGAAGGGCATGGGGGTCGTCCAGCAGCGCCAGGCCGTCTCCAAGTGGTTTCAAAACTGGCGCACACAAGGTGGACATGGCACGGCGGGCGTGCATGGCCGACGCCGCGCGCGGGGCAACCAAGGGCGCCCGAACAAGGCTCCATGGCTGGAAGCCGCTCTGTACGAGTGGTGGTCCCACATGAGGTACTCCGTGGACTGGAAGGCGGTGGCCAAGCGAACCGCAGTTGCGGAGGAGAGGCCCAAGATGTTGGCCAGGTTCTCCCAATCCCTGCTGGTTACGAAGGCGAAGCAACTCGTCGCGGACTACTGCGTGGAGACAATGAAGCGGGGAGGCAAACCGATGGTGCCGCAGTTGCGGCCTCGGTGGTGGGTGAAGTGGCGGCGCTCCTACGGCCTGAGCATGAAGAAGCCGAACCGCAAGTACAAGGTGCCAAAATGGTTGCTCCAATCTCGTTTTGAGACTATGATCTTGAACGTGGCCAGGGTCCGCGCAGCTGCTGAGGAGCTTCTGGGGTACGACCCGCACATCCTGAACTGGGACCAGTCGCCCTTTCACCACAACGAGTCGTCGTCGGCCTCGAAGCCGACCTTGGCTGTGAAGGGTGGCATTGTCCCGCTTGTCGAGGCGCATGACGACAGCAGGGCTCGGTGGACAGCGAACCTGACGGTGTCGAGCGACGCGGAGGACATCCGCAGTTGCGGACCACCGCCGGCGGAGCTAATGTTCAAGGGGGGATCTGTCATCGCTGAGGGCTTGGCCGCACATGCCCGCAGTCGCGGCTATCCGTCTTGGGTGAGCACGGCGACGTCCGAGAAGGGGTCCTACCGCGCAGACGACGTTGTATCATTCTTGCAGCGGCACTTGCGGGCCTGGCCCGACGACCCGCAGTTGCGGGGAAAGTGGCGCATCCTCATGGCCGACGACCATTCCCCGCACAAAGCAGACGCTGTGCGGAGACTCGCCTGGCAGCGCGGCTACGTGCTGATCATTCACGGCGGGGGGGCGACCGCAGTTGCGCAGCCCGTGGACACGGACTTGAACCAGCACGTGAAGCGCCGGTACATTGCCCTCGAGACCAAAGCGCTGGTGCAGCAAATGGCGTTGGGGAAGCACGTGCCGCAGTTGCGGCGTTCCGATTGCGCCGACTTGATGCTGTCAGTGTTGGAGAATGTGCAGTTGCACTTGGACGCCGCGAAAGGTTTCCTGAAAGTGGGAATTCGAGCGCCCTTCGACAAGTCAGGAGATCTCGAGATTTGCCGAGAGGCGGCGGAACTCTGGGAAGCAGGGGGGCTGCGAGCAAAAGTGGACACCGCAGTCGCGGAGGTGAGGGAAGAATGCGAGCAGAAACGTTTGAAATGGTCCTACAATGACGTGCTGCGTCTCATACACGAATACGAGAAACACGACGCCACAGATTCCGTGTTGGAGAAGCTCGGCGACGAAGCGCTCGGCCAGGAGCCAGGCCACGAGGAGGGCGATGAGGAGGGCGGGGAGGAGGAGGAGGAGGAGGTGCACGAGGAGCACGAGGAGGACGAAGAGCAAGAGGAGGCCTCGTGGGCCGAGGCTCTTGCGGAACAGTGCGATGCCGCAGTTGCGGCACCTGGGCCTCAAGGATCCTCGGTATCCATGGACTGCGTGGTCGACGCAGAGGCGGCCGAGCAGGTGGCAGTGGCGACGTCCTTGGCAGAAACGCTCCGCGAGGCGGAAGATATGCTGCGCCAAGTGGGCATGGAGAAACTAGCGCAGGATTGCCGACAGCAACGACACAAACAAAAGAAGCGGTTGAGAGAGCTGGCGCGGGAGGACAACGAGGTCCTACGAGCGTTGACTGCCCAGCGAGACCACGAAGCCGCAGTGGTGGCGAAAAAGCGGCGCCTGGCTCTGGAAGCGAACGACAGGACGAAGGCGTTGCACGATCTCAAGAAGCAGATTCGAGAGGCCGAGGCCGCCTTGAGGGCAAAGAAGGAGGCCGCAGTTGCGGTGGAAACGGCTTTGGCTAACAAACACGCCCTGGCGCAGTGGAATCCCGAGGAGTTCAAGATCAAGAAAAACAGGATGGCAGCTCTGGATCGCCTGGCTCGCGGAAAAGGCGTCCTCTCAGACGAGCAGAGGGGGGAGTGGGCATGGTTCAAGACGCATTGGGACGAGGAGATGTGCAAGCAGCACAAGGAGCAATGGCCGCTCACGTTTGCTGGGTGGCTGCAAAAAGTCGCGAACGACGCGGCGTCTGGGAACCGTTCGGCGCTGTCGCAGTTCGTGCATTCGGAAACAGTGAGAACCCTGGGAGGGCAAATGGCGCTGGTAATCCCAGCCCTAGCGTGATGCAGGCCGCAGTTGCGGACCCACAGGAAGTCCAGAGGGAAGTTGTTTTTCCAAGCGGCTCCCGCGCGGGCAGGAGATGAGGCAAAACCGCAGTTGCGGTCTTCCTGCTGCTGTGAAAATAATCCTATCACAGTCCCTTGCAATCGTCGCCCTCCTTCTGCTTCTCCGCCAGTCCATTTGTTGTTCTTTCGGTTCCTTTGAGTCCTCGCCCTCCTTCTGCCACTCCTCGAATCCTCTTTGTCTCCTCCCTCCATCCGACCCCATGCCCATTCACGATCCATTTCCGTAGCCACCGTGGCTCGAGGTGGCGCACGCGAAGACGCAAGCATGTGGCCGCCCGCGCGCCCGAGCGCATCCTCAGGGAGTATGGACCGTGGACCTCGATTCGCCAGAACGGTGTTCATCCACAACGCTGAGGAGGAGGAGGGAGGCAAAGACGAGGAAGCCGCAGTTGCGGATGATGACGACGACCAGCGGACGCAAGATGGCGACAGCACCGTCGCGTCCTCGGCTGCCTCCGCTGACGAGGCTGAGTCCCGGGAGGTGCGGGAGCCGCAGTTGCGGCAGCACATGACTCCTACATGCCGAGAGTGTTGTCGTCGCGGAGACCCTGGAAACGGGTGCCCATCATCGAGACAAGCAATCTGTCGGAAAAACAAAGAGCTCTTGTCGACGCATGGGAGGAGAAAACGGAGTTCGAAGCGGGACGGGTCGGCTTCTACGTGGCCAACTTCGGAGGGACTGCAGCTAGACCCACGCAACGCGCGGACGAGTGGGCGCAGCTCCGCGCGAACCCTGCCCAGATCATCGCCCTCTGCGAGTGCGACGACGAGACCTGCGCGGTACTCAGTGGGGAGCACGACGCGAGGGACAGTGCAGCCGCAGTTGCGGACGATAGGTTTCGGAGTCGGACTCAATACAACTACCTGTGCGTTAAGGGCGGCGAGCCATCAGGGACCCTCCTTGTTGGCATGAGGGACCGCAGTGGCGGCCACATTGAACACGTAGACTTTGCGAGACTCTTCCACAAGCAGGAGAAGTCCAAAACGAAGAAGAAGAAGAAACAGTCCGCAGTTGCGGAGGCTCCTGCGCCAAAGCTGCACAACAAGTACTCCAGGGCGATGGTGGTGCGCGTCCACCTGGACCAGGCCGTGACCCATTTGGGGGGCTCCTTCAACGTCATGGCGGTGCACGTCCACCACAGCTTGGCCAACCAAGACTGGGGCGTCACGAAGCTCCATGAGTTCTACAACTGGTTCGTCGCCTACGTCAGGGAATGGGACGTGAAGGTCTGCATGGGGGACTTCAACATGTGCATGTTCCAGCTTGTGTCCTGGTGCCGCAATTGCGGCCTGACTGTGGACGTCGCCGCGTGGACCCCCTGGAAGACAGCAGGCGGCCAGCCCAGGGCAGACAGCATGGCGATTTTGTTCATAAACTGTCCTGGGCAGTACAAGCTTCACCATGGCCTGAGTGTTCTGCACGACCGTGAGGGCGGATTCTTGACGACCCAGCATGATCCGTCTTTCCCTGTCTTCGACTACACGAATGGCCCTGGGAAGATGCTTCAGACTTACGTGCCCAAGGCTGAGCCCGTTGAAAACAAGATGCGCGCCTTCCTGACGCCATCTGGCGAATCCTTGACCGCAGTTGCGGAGTTCGAGCAAAGGATGGCGCGCAGGGAACGCGACGATTGGGTGCGCCATCCCTTCAGAGTGAAGCAGGGCAACCTCGACGACAAGATATGGCATGGCGCCTTCGGCAGGGCGAGGCACGGAGCGCACTTCCCTCTGGTGGCTTTCACGCACAATACGTGCCGCAGGTCACCTGAAAGACTCGCCGCGAGGTTGGAACGCAGGAAGGGCGGCAGGAAGGGCGGCAAGAAGGGCGGCAAGAAGGGCAGCTACGCGGACACCGCAGTTGCGGGGAAGGGCGTCCGACCCCAGATGGGAACCGCAGTTGCGGGGAGAGACGCTGGGGCTGAGCGAGCTGGGAACACGCCACCGCCGCAAGCTGCCAACGGCGACGATGCGACCCCTTCTTGTGCCGCAGTGGCGGCTGGGTCCTGGGACGCCAGCGGCAGCGGCGCATGGGAGGCGCGCAGTCCCGCCACGAGATGGCAGGGCTGGTCCTGGTGGGACTGGAGCTCGAGCGAATGGGGCGCTGATGGCGCGCAGTGGTGGCCCTCTGATCATGCCGCAGTTGCGGACAATGCCCCTGAGGGCTCGCCTCCTCAGCGTGAAGTCGAGTGGGGCTCGAGCGGGCGACCTGCCGAGCGCCCTCCGTGGAGCTTCGAGGGGCAGTGTTGGTGATGGCCGCAGTTGCGGGCAAGTGGAACATGATGTTGATTGCCGCAGTTGCGGACAGTGCACGCTGGAAAAATCATCATCATCATCAATCATAATCATCATCATATCATCATATCATACGTTCAAAGCAGTGCCGGGGCACTGCTTTGAACGCGTTCAAAGCAGTGCCGGGGCACTGCTTTCGATCGTCGCCTCGTCGCAGTTATAAGGGCTATTGGATTAAGGGACGCCAGGGTTCGGCTGGCCGTAAGAGTGACCGTTCGCCGGGGAGACCTCTGGTGCGGGCCCAAAGGGGTACCCCGATCGCCGAATGCGAGGCGGCAGTGGCGTCTTGCGCGCTCGTGTTCGGCCCCCTTCCCCCCCCCCCCCCGCGGCCCCCAAACAAACCGCGCACCAAGGGGCACCCCTTACCCAGGTGTCCCTACCGCGTGTAGCCTTATGTCGGGCGTGTCCCTCTACAGGAGGAATATGCAAAAATTGTCAAGAAGAATGCTCTGGGGCTCCTTTTTGGAGCACTTTTAGGTATTTTTGTGGGCGCCCAACGCCATCGAAAGCGCGCGCGCTCGCTTGTGCTGCGTTGTGCGCGGGCACAAATTTCGCGCCCGCGCCTGGCCCGCGCGCGGGCGGGCAAGCTGGGCGCGCGGGCCGCCTCCCGCTTTCCTGCGCCGCGCGGCGCGCGGCCCCACGAGAAGGGCCCGCGCGCGCGAGGCGGGGGGGCCTCAGCATGTGCCTCGCGGCGCGCGGCCCCACGCGAAGGGCCTGCGCGCGCGAGGGGGGGGGGAGCGACGGCACGTGCCTCGCGGCGCGCGGCCCCGCGCGAAGGGCCCGCGCGCGAGGGGGGTGCGTCGTCACGCGCGTGGCTAGTCTGCTCTTCTGCTCGCTTTGCGTCGAACGCCCCGTGCAGGCGCGCCGCGGGGATCGCGTCGGGGCGGTTCGCGGCGCGCCTCGGGGTCGTGCGATGTGCAGGCATTGGTGCTTGCATCTCGCAGGCATGTGCGCTTGCGTCCCGCCGTGGCGGACGGCGCGCGCGCTTTCGCGGTCGTGGCTGCCCGTCGTGTCGTGGCTGCTTGTCGTGTCGTGTCCTGGCTGCTTGTCGTGGCTTGTTGGTCGCCGTGTCGTGGCCGTCTGTCGTGGCTGCCCTCCTGGCTGCTTTGCTTCCTGTCGGGGGCGTCTGGCTGGTCGTGTCGCGGCTGTCCTTCGGTGCGTCGTGGGCGTCGCGTCGTGGCTTCTTGCCGCCGTGTCGGGGCGGTCTGGCCTGTCGTTCGCCGCCGCGCGCGCGCGCCGGTCGCCGCTCTCTTCTCCCTGTGCAGGTTCCTTCCTCGCTCCCTCCTCCGCCAGGCGCAGGTGCATCCATCTTCCTCTTCGACAAGATCCCCTCGTCTGTTTTGCTGGCTCGATCGAGGTCAGGACTTCCCTCTGGCGTGGGCTGGCCCACGCTCTGGCTCCGCCCTCGCGCGTTCTCTCGGCTGGTCTCCTCGCGCGCTCGCTTGCCCGCGTGGCTTCTCGCGCGTTGTGTGCGCCACCTGCTCCTCGTCTGGCAATTCTGGGGCCCTCTTGGTTCCTTCGCTGGCGCAGGCCAATGCGGCTTGCCCCCACACGGGCGCATATCGTCCGTCGTCCCCACGTGGCCATGCGGGGCCAATGCGGCTTTCGCAGGTGCGCGGGCCCAGTCGGCCCATGCAGTTGGCGCTCTTGCACCCAATCGGCTTCCAACGCCGGTGCAGGCCAATACGGCTTGCTATCGCACGGGCGCATATTGTCCGTCGGCCCCAAGTGGCCGTGCGGGGCCAATACGGCCCTCGCAAGTGCTCCGGCGGAGGCCAATACGGCTTGTCATTATACGGGCGCATACTGTCCGTCGGCCCCACGTGGCCATGCGGGGCCAATGCGGCTTTCGCAGGTGTGCGAGCCCAGCCGGCCCAAGCTGTTGGCTGCTCTTGCACCCAGTCGGCTTCCAACGCTGGTGCAGGCCAATACGGCTTGCTTTCGCGCGGGCGCATATTGTCCGTCGGCCCCGAGTGGCCGTGCGGGGCCAATGCGGCCCTCGCAAATGCTCCGGCGCAGGCCAATACGGCTTGTCATTATACGGGCGCATATTGTCCGTTGGCCCCACGTGGCCATGCGGGCCCAATACGGGTTTCGCAGGTGCGCGGGCCCAGTCGGCCCAAGCGTCTGGCTGCTCCTGGGCCCAACCGGCTTCATGCGCCGCTGCAGGCCAATACGGCTTGCTTTCGCACGGGCGCATATTGCCCGTCGGCCCCAAGTGGCCGTGCGGGGCCAAATCGGCCCTCGCAAACGCGCGGGCCCATTCGGCCCCAGCGCTCAGTGGCTCTGGTGCAGGCCACTACGGCTTGGCATTTTACGGGCGCTTATTGTCCGTCGGCCCAGAGCGGCCACGCGCGGCCAATGCGGCCTGCGCCGCAGCGTGGGCGCTCCCTTCGCGTCGTCGCGCCACCTTTCCGTCAGCGTCAAGCGCAGCAACGGCTGAGTCTTGTGCTGTGCGCGCGCGCGCAACGCACTGCTTCGCGATGGCCGAAGCCGCGCCGGAGACTGTTCGCGCTTTTCTCCAGCGCGTCGAGGGGGCGGGCGCGCAGGAGGCCGCCTGGTTCGACTCGGTCGCAGCGGCGCTGGCAGCCGAGAGCATCACCGTGCCCTCAGAGCTGGCCGGGGCCAAGTTTGAGGACTTCCGCTTCCAGAATGCCGATCTGGATGGCGGCAAGAAGCGCTGCGTCCGCGCGGCCATCAAGTTGGCCGGGCGCGAGAAGGCCGGCGTTCCCGCGCAGCGCGAGCGGCGCGCGCGTGCACGCTCGCGCGCAGGGTGATATGAAGGAGCTGCAGACGGCCGCGGGATCGGCCAGCGGGGACGCCAGTGCCGCCCTCCTCGCGTTTCTCCAAAAGAAGGACGAGGCTTGTCGACGCGACAGCGCGCGCCCGCCGCCGCGCGACGTCGCGTACGTCGCGTCGCAGGCGCCCGCGGCGGCCCACGTGGACATTTGTGCCACGCTCAAGACCGCGAGCCTCGAAGGCTTGCCCAGCGACCTCCTGCCCAGGCGATGCGCGGCTTGCCGCGGCGGGGAGCGCGCGCCATCTTGCGCGCGACACTTGCGGCGTAGCTCCGACCTCGTGGATGAGCTTGCCAGCGAAGTGGCCAAGCTTCGGAAGCGCGGCATCGAAAAAGGTTTCGTCAACGTGAAACTAGCCAGGTGGCTGCCGCAGCACCTCGCCGGGGCGCTTCGCGATGCCGACGAAGACGAAGCCAAGCTTTCGGAGGACCTGAAAAACTTAGCACAGGCGCAGCGCCTCACCGTCGCGTGCGCTCGCGCCGCGCCTATTTCCTCGCGCGAGGCCATGGGGGCGAAGGCGACGCCCAAGCGCGTCATGCCGACGCTCAGCCAATGGCACCTCGCGTGGAGTCGCCACGCGGTCGGTGCCCACGCCACCGGCCAGCTGAGCTACGCCGCGGCCGCAGCTTATCGCGACGTCTGCATGGCGGTGGGCCTCGGGGCGGCCCGCAACAAGCGGCGGGTGCAGCTCGCGGTCTATTATGACGAGCAGGCCCGCAAAGATTTGGCGGAACGCTCGCGCTCTGGCGACCCGACCTTCGCGGCCCGCACGCGTTTTCTTGCGAATGTGTTTCCGCGCCGCGTTGGCCGCGCCGGTTGCGCGCAGGCAGATCGCGCGGCGAAGCGCGTGGACACCGCCATTCTCAATCGCGCAGAGGAGGCTTACGATGCCGACGAAGCCGCAGCCAAGGCGGCGCCGGCTGAGTCGTCGGCAAAGGGCGGCACCAAGAGCGCCCAGGCCCCCTCGTCGCGTCGGCTCGCGCGGGGCAGCAGCCCCCACTCCCCACCTATTCTTTCGCGCGGCGCGTTCGCAGGTGGCGACGGGCAAAGCCGCCGCGGGGAAGGGCCGCGGCTCCGCGAGCGGCGGCAAGAGCGCGCAATGGTCGGGAAAGCGCTGGAACAGCTGGGGCTCGGCGGGCGATTACCGCGGGCACAGCTGGGGCGCAGCGGATCGCGGCGGGGAGGTGAATCGCAAGCCGCGCACGCCCCCGAGGGCCGTCAAGAGGGCCCGCCCATAGCGCCGCAGCTCCAGCGCGCAAGGGGGCCGCGGGCGCGCGGAGCACGCGGTGGCGCGCGGGCTCGCGCGGTGTCAAGAGTGACAGCGCGGGGGCCGAACACTTGGCGGCGCGCGGTGCATGCGAATTTAGCCGAACAATAGTCGGCGCGATGCCTTCTCACTCTTCGCAACCTACGCAAAGCAATGCGGCGCGATGCTTGGGCCGGTCCGCGCCGAAATTGCGCGGGCAATGAAACGGCCGACAGTTCGGCTCGCGCGCCATGTCATATTGCAGCGGCCGCGGCACACGCGGGTCGTTCCGCGCGCTCGCGTTCAGGTCCGCCGTTCAGCTTTTGCTGCGACCCGACGCGATCGAGGCTACTTTGTTCGTCGCGTTTGTTTGCAATGCGCGGGCGGCTGCCGCCGCCTCCACCAGCGCCGCCGTCGGGGCGTGTTCCTGCGCCGCCAGCTCCCCCAGTCCGGCGGCGCTCACGGTCTCGCGGCGCGTCCTCGACGCAGGCCCCGCGCGCATCGCGCGGTCCGCAATGTTGCATGTCGAACTCCGCCTTGCAGGCGGCGAACGACTGGGCTGCTCGCGCGCCTCGCCAGGTGAACGCCGACGACGTGGGGAAGCCACAATTCGTCGACGACGCGTGCCGTGAGCAAGTCGATTTCGAGCCAGCCGTTGACGTCAGCGCAGACGTCTGGGCCGCGGTGGAATGGGTGAACGCGCGCCAATCGGACCAGATTAATGCCGAACGCGAGCGCTTCATCTGCGACATTGAAGCTGAGGCGCGGGCGCTGCACGTGTCGGGCGAAGTAGCCCGCTGGCATGTAGGGGCCGATGCAGGCGTGCGCAAGGTGGCGACTGGCGTCAACGGCCCTTTAATAGAGGCGCTCGCCGCTCGCACCGATTTCCAGGACGCCGCGTGCATAGAATTCTTTCGCCGCGGCGCGCCAGCGGTGGGCCCGCTCCCAGTCTCGGGAAGCGGCGTGCCCGTGCAGCGTCCCGACGCGCAGCCGGTCTCAACCGTGCTAGGGGGCGCCGCTCAAGCCAACCGCGCGTTGCTGGCGTCCCTCAAAGAGGACGCTCATTCGGCGACGTTGCTGCAGCAGTCTTTCAAAGAAGCGCGCATGGGTCGCGTGACCCAGCCTGTCACGGCTGCGCAGGCCGACCTCAGTGCAAACGTCTTGTCGCCGCGCTTCGGGGTTGTGCAAACGCGGCCCAATGGCGACATACGCGTTCGGGCTGTTGACGATCTTACTCGCGCGAAAGTGAACGGGTGCACCTCGGCAGGCGAAAAGTTTCGCCCCGAGTCCATCGATGCGCTTTATCGCGTCGCCAGGGGCGTGGCGCAGGGCACGCGCGAACGCATCATGTTCTACAAAGCCGACATTGACTCGGCCTTCCGCAGGCTTCCCGCCATGCCGATGCATCGCCGGTTCCTGTTCTTCGTTTTCCTCGCGCAGGGCGTGGCCCATGTGGCAGGGCACCTAGCCATGCCCTTCGGCGCCGTCGCGTCCGTGCATGCGTGGGAAAGGGTCGGCGCGCTCATTTCGCACCTTGTGCGTCGCCTACTGTTCATTCCCATGCTGCGTTTCGTCGATGACCTCTTTGGCGCCGAGCGCGCGGCATGCGCCGAGCATGCGCTCGAGTGCATCGCGCGGCTCGTGCGCTGCATCCTCGGCCCCTCTGCAATCGCGGCGGACAAGGTCGCCGCGGGCATGCCGCTTGTCGTCCTGGGCCTTCAGGTCCGCGCAGACCACGGCGGTTTCTCGTGCACTCCGTCGCCCGACAAGGTCAAGAAGTGGCGCGGTCGCATTGGCGACGCGCTCTCCTCGGGCGTTTTGCGGCCAGGGGACGCGGCAAAGCTTGCGGGCGCCCTGATGTGGGCATGCTCGGGCATGTTCCATCGCATCGGGCGCGCGCTCATCCGGCCCTTGTTCGCCCACTCGAAGCAGTGCGGCGTGGTGGTGCCGCAGCAGCTGCGCGTCGCACTCGAATGGTGGGCTTGGCGCTGGAGCTCTGCGAGACCCGTGTCTGGGCACCAGATCAGCGCGAGGCAGCGCAGCTCTTTGTCGACGCGCGCAGCACGCCGCCCCGCGTCGCGGCTGTGCTCTTCCTCGACGGGCGGGCTTCCTACTCCGATTGGGCTCCCCCCGATTGCGTTCTGCGCCATTTCAAGCAAAGGGGCGATGCGCAGATTATGTCCCTCGAGCTTCTTGCGATCGCGTTTGGCCTTTCCACATTCAGCAACGCGCTCGCGGGCAGGCGCGTGCGCCTCTGGTCCGACAACGTCGGTGCCGAGGCTGCCACGCGGAAAGGCGCTTCCAAAGAGTGGGACTATACGTGTCTCATCAATTCTTTGTGGCTGCAGGCGGCGCAATTGCGCGTCTCGCTCCGCGTCGACCGCGTCCCCTCGAAGCTAAACGTTGCCGATTTGCCGTCGCGGGAGCAGTGCTGGCTCCTTCGCGAGATCGGCGCTTCTTTCGTGCTGCCGCGTCTTAGCGAGGCATTCTGGAAGCCCGATGCCTGGGCATCTCTTTCGGCCGCGCGGGTGTCGCTGCGCCGCGCGTGAGCGTCCGTCGGCCGACAGTTCGGCTTGCGCGCCAAATCGTCTTGCGTCGGCGCGCGCGCATGAAAGTTGTTTTATTCGTTTTCGTGTTGCGTCCGCGAAGGTCGCGCGTAGCGCAGCCGCTCCACGTGCGCTCGGCAAGCAGGGCTCGGCGGCAGAGGCATTGCTTGGCGCGCGCCGACCGTCGGAACGGCAATGGCCGGGCACGCCGCTTCCATGCGTGTCTTCCTGGAGAGAGCCGCGGGCCAAGGCAGGCACGATGCGGCGTGGTTCGATGCGATCGCGGCGGCGCTCGCCGCCGAAAGCGTGTCGCGCCCGTCCGCGCTCGCTGGGGCCAAATTCAAAGATTTCCAATTCCTGGGCGCGGACCTCGACGGCGGCCAAAAGCGTTGCATTCGGGAAGCTATCGCACTCGCGTCAAGCCTTCAGGTTCGCGCACTTCGCGCCGCGCCCCTGCTGCATCGCGCCCGCGTGCGCGCGCAGGAGGCAGCGCAAGTCCAGAGGCCGGTGCCGGCGCGGGCGCAGGCCGCCGGGGGCATTGCCGTTGACGCGCTCCTCGAGACAAGGATTGCGGAGGCGCAGGGGGCCCGCGCGCCACAGTGCGGCGGGGGCCCGCGCGCGGAGCTCCGTTATCTTCGCCGGCGGCTTGACAGCGAGGAAGGCCCAGTGAGCGTCGCTGAGTGGCTGTCTTCGGCGCGCGCAGCGGCCCTCCTGGGCGCGCGCCCGCGCTCCATCGCCTCTTTCAAGAGCGGCGCGGCAGCATGGATCGCGTTCGCGCGCGAGGCTCTTGCGCTGCACGGGCGCGCGCTGCCGCCGTCTGCCGACGGGTTGCTCGCGTGGTCGCTGCTGTTTCGCTCCGACCAGACCTTTTCCAATTATGTCTCTCACGTCAAGCTGGCCTGTCAGGTTTGCGATCTCCCTGTAGACGTTTTTCGTGACACGCCCCTTCGCCGCGCCAAATGCGCGATTCGCAAGCGCGGCGCTTTCCTGCCCAGGGCGCCCCTATTCATCAGGGAGGACGCAGTTTGCGCGCTGCTAAATCTGGCAAGAGAGCGGCACGAGTCCGCCGTTTTCGCGCAGCTCTTTCTTGTCACGTACGTGTTTCTCTTGCGCCTTCCCTCGGAGGCCCTGGGCATTTCGTTCGACGGCGTCGCCTTTCGTCAGGGCGCAGGGGCTTCCCCCATTCTGTGCGACGGCCTCCTGCAGCTCAAATTGGCGCGCCGCACGAACAAGCAATTCGGGTCCGTGCTGCAGCGAGCGTGCTGGTGCGCGCGCTGCACCAAGACGTGCCCGGTCCACGCGCTCGGCGCGCGGTTCGCGGACCTGCCCGTGGGCGCCAGGCCGTTCGCGGACATTAGCGCGGCCAGCTCGCTGAGCACGCTGCGCTTTCTCCTCGGTCAGCTCGGCGTCAAAGACGCGGCGCCCTATCGCACGCACGACCTGCGGCGCGGGCACGCACTGGACCTCCAGCAGAGGGGAGGCACCTTGCGCGAGATCCTTCAAGCGGGCGGATGGTCCTCGCCCGCGTTCCTGTCGTACCTCGATTTGACGCGACTCGAACTCGGCGCCGTGGTCGAGGCGCATCTAGCTGAGTCCGAGGACGAACTTGCCTAGGCAATGGCGACCCAGGCGTCGCGCGACGCCCTCGCGCGTACGCCTCCGCCGCTGCGTGTCACAACACCGCGGCGCCGCCGCGCGCAACACCCGTTTCGCAAGGGGTGCGCGTGCCGCGCGCGTCGCCGCTGCGCGGTGCACCAGCGTGCATCGGCCGGGGGTGCTTGCATCCCTGGCGCCCCGCGCGTCGGCTCAGACTGGCACCGCCAGGCTGGACGGCGCGGGGGGCGCCGCACCCCATGTCAAGTGGGTGCGGGCGCCCTCGGGTGCGGGAGGCTTCTGGCGCAGCTGAAATTTGTGGTGGGCGCCCAACGCCATCGAAAGCGCGCGCTCGCTTGTGCTGCGTCGTGCGCGGGCACAAATTTCGCGCCCGCGCCTGGCCCGCGCGCGGGCGGGCAAGCTGGGCGCGCGGGCCGCCTCCCGCTTTCCTGCGCCGCGCGGCGCGCGGCCCCACGAGAAGGGCCCGCGCGCGCGAGGCGGGGGGGCGTCAGCATGTGCCTCGCGGCGCGCGGCCCCACGCGAAGGGCCTGCGCGCGCGAGGGGGGGGGGGGGAGCGACGGCGCGTGCCTCGCGGCGCGCGGCCCCGCGCGAAGGGCCCGCGCGCGAGGGGGGTGCGTCGTCACGCGCGTGGCTAGTCTGCTCTTCTGCTCGCTTTGCGTCGAACGCCCCGTGCAGGCGCGCCGCGGGGATCGCGTCGGGGCGGTTCGCGGCGCGCCTCGGGGTCGTGCGATGTGCAGGCATTGGTGCTTGCATCTCGCAGGCATGTGCGCTTGCGTCCCGCCGTGGCGGACGGCGCGCGCGCTTTCGCCCCGCCCTCCCGCTCCTGGGGGTACTTGCATCCCTGGCGCCCCGCGCGTCGGCTCAGACTGGCACCGCCAGGCTGGACGGCGCGGGGGGTGCCGCACCCCTTGTCAAGTGGGCGCGGGCACCCTCGGGTGCGGGAGGCTTCTGGCGCAGCTGAAATTTGTGGGATATCTTTAGAGTGCCTGCTGATTTTTCGTCCAACATTCCCCTGGAGCCGCAGGGTGTCGGGGGAGCGCAGGCCCTGGCGGCGGCCTG
>CAUYUJ010020469.1:112140-134640 GCA_963575745.1 Prorocentrum cordatum
TTCATCTACGAACGTAGCCGAATTTCTTGCAACTGAGAGCGCAACACCGCTCACGGCCAACGTTAGGTTTCTGGCCGCGAGCGCCACAGCCCCACCGGCGCCTGCCACATCCTCCACCAGGGACGCCGCAGCCTCGGCACCCCTGGACATGTTAGGGAAGATGCTCGACGGGAAATTGACGACGAGCACCATGGGGATGATGGCAGGCACGAAACACGGGCCGCACAGTATCTTGAGCACCTTACTGCAGCCAACAGCCGACTTGAGGTAGCTTCCCTTGTGCAATCTGGTCTGCTGCGACTTGAACGGCGCCTGCGCGTAGAACTGCAGCCTTCCTGCCAGCGGCTGGCCCGCTGCCTCCGGAGGTGGGGCCGCGAGCACCGTGGCTGGCGGCAGCGTACCCGGGCTCTTGGCCTTGGGCGGGGTGAAGACTAGCGATACTGCCCCCGGCGATGCCGTCCGTGACGTGGCCCCCGACGGCGGCGCACTGACGCACTGCGCCCAACTGGACGGTGTCCCAGGCGGGCTCGGCAGCGGTGGCACGTTCTCCTCCGTCAAGTCCGGGCCTTTGATCCACCCCCCAGTGTTCTTGTCCTTGATGTAGCCCTTGGGCGCCATGTCCTGGTAGAAGGTGCGCTCCCCAGACGAACGCAGGAAAGTACTGGCGCCACCCTCTCTTGAGCCAGCACAGCTGCTGCGCAAAGCCCTTCGCGTTTAGCTGGGTGAGGATGTGGCTCGCACCGACGATGTCGAGATAAATGCGCAAACTCCCATCCGAAATCCACCTTCCTCTCTCCCGAACTTCTTCGAACGAGAGCCCCTCGGCCCTCGAGTCACTCGCCCATCCTGCTCTGGGGCTGTGAGGCCCCCACCCCATTGATAGACCCAGCGAGCCCTCGGTGTCCTTGAGAGCCTTACGATACTGGGCTAAGCTGTAGGGGAAGAGCGGAGTCCCAGCCGGGGTGGCCCTCGTGATGTCCTCAAGCACCTCCATGATGTCCCGGTCCTCCTGGAATATGCGCGCCACCTGGGGCCTCTTGAGCTTTGTCCCCGTACGAGCCCAAAGAGCGATAGAGACCGAGGCGATGCTGATGTTCTCGCCCAGATCGCGAGGGAAGATGAGGTCCTCAGGTAGTATTCCCAAGAGCTCCGAGGGGCGTAAGCCCGTATGGCACTGCACGATGAGCGCAGGGCCCAGACGCGGGTTCCCCCTGGCGGCCATGTGAACCCCGAGGAGCTTACCAGGCAACTTCCCGAGAGGCACTGTATGTTTGCGCCCCACATGTCTTTCCCAGCCAGCAATGACAGCCTTGCTCCACAGAAGTTTCCCCCGCATGCGAGGGAAGAAAAACTCAAGTGCTGCAACTGTATCCACGAATTTCGCTGGAGTGAGGTTCTCAATCTGATCATTTTTGAACTCAACTAGAAGGTCGCCCCATTCGTCTGCACCGCTGGGACGCAGGCCGCGCTGAAGGGCCCAAGTCGAAAACCGAAGCCTAGCGCTGCGATATACTTCTAAAGTCTTCTCAGTCACTCGCGCGGCTTGGTCAGGGTCGACTCGACGAGGTCCGACTCGCCGAGCGCACCAAGCCACTCCGCTTCCTCCTTGACAACTCATCAGCTGTCTGGTGCGCGGTGTCCACCCAGGGTAGGTATAGTTTGATGCCTGTTGCCACTGAAAGTGCACTAATCCTCCTCAGCAGGTAGTTGAGATGCGGGGCCGACGAGCGCCCCTTTGCTGCAGCTGAGGCCAACGGTTCATTATCCTCCATGTTGCAGATAGCGTGGTCATGTGCTCCCGGAAGAAGAGAGAGCGCCTGGCAAAGCCTGACCACGGCTCGGCCTTCTCCCAAGATGATGTGGTCAGGCAGGCGCCACCGCCCCGCGTCCAGCTCGTGCCGCATCTCCTGAGGGATCTGCAGCAGCTCACGCGGGATGCGTGACACCGGGATGCGGCCTCGCAGCTCTCGATCGGCACGATTCAAATGGAGGACCGTGCCGTCCAGCCTGGAAACCGCATGCCCAGGCCTCGTACCCGCTACGATAACTTGCTCCGACTCACTCTGGGTGATGGGCGTCACGACGATGCCGTACCCGCCATGGTCGACTCGGTTGGCACCCTCCGCATCCGAAGCAAAGAGTGCAGGCGCTGCAGGTATGTCCAGGACACACGACATCATCGGGATCATGTCTCTCATGACGCGCACCTCGCGGCGGGCAGAGGCCCACCATCGTGCAACTTGGCCCTGTCTCTTCTCAAGCAGGTCGAACACTGCGGCAGGGATAGCCATGAGTTCGCGCCTCAGGAGCGCTCCCCACAGCCACACGCCCACCAACGCCCTGAGCAGCTCCACGTCCACCCAGGGCGTCTCCATGATCCACGTAAGTGCCGCCTCCAAACAGCTGGCTTTGCCACCAGCCAGCTTCAGTCGTGGCGGAAAGTTCTGCAACTCGTAGCCCACGATCTTCGAGCCCTCCTCGATCCTCTCGCGCTCGTTGACGACGAAGCCGGCCTGCTCCCAGGCGTCGGCGACCTTCTGCATCATCTGCTCGCTCACCACGGCAGCCGACCCGCCCCTGGGGCAAGCAGCTATGTTGAGCCCGTCGTCCACGTGCACGTAGATCGCCTGGAAGTCTGGGCGCAGCCGCACGCTGCCGCCCCGACGGTACAACTCGTTCAGCACGAAGAGGCCCTCCTTCTCACTCTCATAGCTCCACTGGGTGTGACGCGGCTTCTCACGCCCCGTCCTGAGCCACCCTCCTGGTCCTCGACCCGTGGTCAGCATCCGAAGCGCCGTCCTGACCACACCAAGGGCGATCATGCGGCACAAGCCAGGCGGGTAGGCCTGCAGCCGGCGCGACCTGAAGATGCCGCGCTCGTTCTTCCCGTAGGCCTTCTCGTGACGGTGTCTCCCATCACATAGCAGCGCCTGCTCGCCAATGCCGTCCAAGTTCGAAGCCAGGGTGGTAGGCTTCTGAGACGGTCCCCCGGACATGCACTGGTCGATCCTGGTGATCTGCACGCCGTGCCGCTCCAACATGCCCTTCACTGCCTCCAGGTCCCAGATGCTCGGGTACGGCTCCTCCTCTGGGTCCGCAGGGTGCTCGAACAGGTACCCCCCCCCCGTACTGCTCCTCCACGTCGCACAAGGCCAGGTGGTTGAAGAGCAGCACGTTCGCCTCCGTGACCCTCACGCGCTCCTCCTTCGTCAGGTCGCTCCTGCCCAGGGGCTCCGACCGAAATCGAAGTGGCCGAGGACCTCCTCCGTGGAAGCGCGCTCTACTCCACGTGGCACAGGGGGGTGCGCCAATGATAATGTCAATGAGGCCTTGTTCGATCATTTCCAACAGCATAGCGATCAGCTTGGGGTCCGCCAGATCCCACCTGTGATCAAAGGCAAGATCCACTCCGAAGAAAAAGATCGCCACCCCGTATTCGACAGCAAACTCCTCCACATAGTGCTGGATATCCATCTTCCTCCGGCCCCCCGCGAACGTGTGCAGCACGATGATCACTCGGTGACGCTCATGCTTCAGCTCGCAGACTTTAGCCGAGAAGGCCTCGGGGGAGAGCCCAGCCTCTTGGCGCCGTTCAGCGCGGCGCAAGGCCTTCTCCTTGACCCACTCGACGTCCTCCACTACGGCCTCGTCAGGAAGATCACTCAACTGGTTCTTCATGGACTCTCCGAAGGCGGCCGACCTCACCAGTGTCCTCCCCACTGCCTCCAGGTTGATGCACATCAGGATGTGAACAGCATGAGACAAACCCATCGGTAGTCTGGTATAGCACGGGCACACCAGAGACCACTCCTGGAGTACGCTCCTCATGTCCACGGGTAGCAAGGACCACTCTGCTGCTGCTGGGATGGCGGGGGTCGCCATCCACTTCCACATCCACTCAGGCAGGAGAACTGAAGAGAAGGCGTTGCTCTCATCACATCGTGCCATGTGTATCTCCATGCCTGGCGCCCGCATCATGGCAAGCGCACCTCCTCCGCCTAGTCCGTGTTCACCACGGCGTCGCACATCACTCCAGAGATAGTTGGTGGGCACTGCCATGATAAGCTTCCTCAACTTATAGCCGTCCTTCTTCAAAACTGCTGAAACTCCAGTGATCGTCATCACCCAGCTCCTTGGCCTAAACACCCACAGTCCCGGCGGAAGGTCATCACGATGAAGGTAGGATATCCACTGCTCCATCAGGCCCCCAAAGAACCCAAACTGCCTCTCTAGTTCCTCCACGTGCTGCATGGACTTGCCCGCCATCTCGACGACGTTCTCCTCCTTCTCGTAGTACTCTGCCTCGTCGGCAGGCAACGCCTCGAGTAGCGGGACAACCTTCAGCGTCGTCACTTCGTCCACTCTGTTGGCAATGAACTCCGTGTGGACGTCTCTCTTGTGCACTCTCCTGTAGCCTATCTGGTCCAACTTCAGTAGCTCACACGTCGCTTGTACGCCTGTCACTGGGAACAGCCGGCGAACATTGAGCTGGTCCTTTGCGTGCTGGATCGCCCGCGCCTGGACCCGCCCGACCGCAGAGTTCGTCGTCACCTCATTGCTAAACTTCTGCCGCCACGGTGTGGTCTGCTGCTTCATATTGCCCAGGTAGGTCGAGTTGAGAGCACAGAGCACTCGATTGGCAACCTTCCTCACCATCTGCTTTCGATGTAGCCGCTGCCTACTCCGACCTGAACGCACCGACACACGACCTGGCTGTGCAAGAAGTGGAACTGGTAGGACCGCATCGCTGGCACCGAAAGCAGAGGCCATTTCAGATATCGAAGGGAAACTCTGAGTGTAACTGAACTTCGCATCTTCACTAGGCTTATCTGGTTTGGCAATCCATCTCTCCCCCCCTAGGCCGGTACCCTCTGGTCTTCTCGCTCGGCGGCGGATGAGGCTGAGCAGTGCGTGACTGGGGGGCTCCCCCCAGCCCGGTACCCTCTGGCCTCCCAGACCCGCCTTGAGCGAAGACTGAGCAGTGCGTGCCTGGGGGGGCTCCATCACCATCCTCGAACTGAAACTGTCGCTGCCCTACGCGAGCATCTCGAAGCCCTCCACCCCGCGACTCATGGTGGAGGGCCCCCGGCAGGCGTCAGCCTACCGAGCCCTTGTCACCACGACCACGGCCCTTGTCCTTGTCCTTCCCCTTGCCGCCGTTCCGTCGTCGTAGCTCAGCTGCAACTCGTTCAGCCCGTTGGTGCTCCATCTTGCTGTGCGTCGTCGCCTCCGTGATGAGCCAGCCAGGCGCGATGTCCATGCCGCTCCCAGGGGCGGTGTCTGCCCGCAGCCTGGCTGCTCCCGCCTTGTCGTGCGTCCGTGACTCGTACACGTAGGCCGACAGATGGCGCAACCCTATCTCCACATTGTCATTCGTGTTGAGACAGATCATCAACTCCTGGTCATTCCCGCACTTGCCTAGCTCGAAGTCCAACGTCGCCGCTGTGCTCCACAGCGACTGCCACTGCCCCCCTCCTCGATATCCTGAGTACTGAGACTGAAGCCAATGTCTAAAGCTCGTGCTCCCAGCCGCGCGTATATTCCGATAGATCTCCATCCCCGCCCTCTTGAAGTCTGGCGGCAGCGAGTGGGCCCAGGCGTCCACCTCGGCTCCTCCAGCGGCCACCGCTGGCGCCCCGAACGTGCCATCGAACGTGTTGGTCGTCTCCATATTCTCGAACCCCGACAGCACCGCCTTCAACGACTCCACGTCGGGCGCCGAGCGGGTCTCGGCTCCCACATAGCCACGAGCAGCGAGGGCGGCTCGCACTCCAGGATTCAAGTCGCCAGCCTGCTCCAGCTGGTAGACGTAGTTCCAGAAGCGTCGTCCCCACCACGGGTCTGAGCTCGCCCCGGCGTGTAGCATCATGAGCGCCTCCTTCACCTTCTCGGCACATGCCGCTGCAGAAGTGGCAGCCTGCAGCCCTGGCCCTGGCCCGCCTGGGCCACCCCCTGGCACCGTAGGCATAGCTGCTGCCGTGGTCGGGCCCGCGCCCGTCGCGGGCTGCGCTGGCAGGCCCGACGGTGCAGCAGTCCACGACAGCGGCCCTGTGCAGCCCCCCCCCTGGGCGAAGGCGTGGAACGCGTCCATGGCGGGGTCCACGCTATGGGGGGGGGCTGACGGCACCCCAGGCTGTACCATGCCTGGTGGGGGTGCGCTCGGCGGCGGACATGCTGGCAGCTCGGGCGCACCTCCGCCACCCACCTGCATCAGTGCCGCTCGCAGGGCCTGCGTCCAGCGTCAGGCTCGCCAGCTGGGCGCGAAGGGCCTCCACCTCGGCCTGCTGCCCCGTGGCGGCGCGCCACCAGCCTCGTACCGTCTGGATGCCGACCCAGATGGCAGCCACCACGATCAGCGCGGCGACCAGGCCGAGGCGCATCAGGCTCCCGCGGCCCGTCTCGGCGCGCCAAGCCAGCAGCGCGACGAGCAGGCCCAGGGAGCCCAGCGCCCGCGGCGCGAGCCACCAGCCGAAGCTCGCGAAGGCGCTCGGCTCGGGCGCCGCAGCGCTCGCGGCGCTGCCTATCTCCGATGGCGGCGGAGGGACCATCAGTGCGCGGCGGGCATCTGTGACCTCCCTGGATGGCCACCGCAAACCTGGCCCCTCAGGCCGTCATTGTTGCGGTTGACCCGAAAAGCTATGGAAGCACGCTTGCTGTTGGGGAGCAAAGCTGGACCAACACTATACATTAATACCCGCTCGAAGACTCTCACTTCATCATACATACGTGCATGCATGCATGCATACATACATACCTGTATACACGTACATATATACGCACATACATACATACATACATACATACATACATACATACATACATGCATGCATGCATACATTTGTATGTTCATGTGTTGGCGTGCCTGGGTGCTTGCGCTCCATGATTCCCAACGCAGTGCTTGCACTGAGGGGTTCCTACGTGCACAGGAAGGTGGTGAAAATAATAGCCCCGATTGCATGTTGTTGCCTGGTGCCCCATGGGTGGCGATCTTTGACTGCCTCTCTATGATGGCTTAGTGGGTGCGATCCCTCGTTCTCGTGTCGTATGGATTACTCACGATGGTTGTGATTAATCGGAGCTTGCGGTTTATCGTTAGCGCCCTGCTGCGAGTTCTCGCTCTTGCCTCGGAGCCCTATTGTTGGCGCCATGCCTCGTAGACCGCCCTTTGGAAGAAATTGAGGTTGGGGGCGGGAGTATGTGTGCGGCTTTCCGTTTTGGACACGCTTCGCGTCGCATTGGTCATCGATTCGCATATCTGTCTATCGAACCAGATACGTGTCCTGTTGATGAGCGAGCCGGGTGGCTAGTCATGTGACGGCCGATCAGCTTCGCACAAATTTTGTGTACCCACGTGTGGATGCATCATTGTGGTGATGCACGTGTGTGTGTGTGCTGTTTTTTGGTTCATGCTTGCAAGTCCACATGTTGGAATCAGCTTACCGTTATAGTTAGAAGGCATCTTCGGTCACGGCGCCAAGTGTTGATATGAGCAGTATGGTTCGTCGTTTCATATGTCATCCGATCGGACTATAAACACGTATACGTATACATGACGATATATATATATATATAGATGTACCTACGCGAATATGTTATATGATGCAACAGGTGTGTGTGTATGTACATACACACATACATGGGTATTTTGCGGAAGGTGGCTTGCGTTTGGAGTGTGCCACTGTGCATGTCATTGCGCTGTTCATGTTGTACACTTAAGCATACCCAGATCGACATGCTTACATATAGCACGCTACGCATCTATCCTAGTCCGTGCGGTGTTCCTTTACGCCGCTTTGTTTTCACTAGGTAGATAGACCACTCTCTATCTGAATCACCAGAAGGTGTACGCTTCGTTTCCCGTGCCGATTCCCATTTCTCACGGAGTTCACCGCGGGGCATTTTTCGGGCCACCCGCAGCACATTTTACGGGACAATCCACGAGACAGCCACGGGACACCCCACGAAGCATTCCGCGGGACAGCCATGGGGCAACTCGCGGAACATCCGACGGGACGACCGCGGGACAACCATGAGACAACCCGCGTAACAATGCGCAGGACACCCACAGGGCAATCCACGGGATGACCACAGGACAACCACGGACAACCTACGGGACAGCCCGCAAGTGAGCTCGAGGCCTACCGAGAAATGGTTATCTGACATGACCCTGGCTTCGGCCGCCGTGTCGTCGCACCCGCGCAGCGTCGCCTCGCCCGCACGCTTTTCAGTCAGCGGCCGCAAGGGGATCAGACAGCGGTCGAGCGGCGCTGGGGCGCGCCGGGACACAGCTAGGCACCGCGGGGCGAGAAGCCGGGGAGGCCGCGAGAGAGGGAACCACACTCAGGCCATGTAAGTCTTTGTGTGCACGCCGAGGTGCAAGTTTGTAAAGTGCGAGGCGTAGAAGGGGGCGAAGTCGCAGGTGGAGCCGTCGGGGAGCCCGACAAGGGTTGAGGGAACGAGCGTTCTCGTCAATCTGCTGGAAACAAATCCAGGTTTGGGCGTCCCCCATGGAACCCACTTAGGAAGGCTGAGGAGACAGGCAATGTGGGAACCCTACAGCGCGAAAGCCGCGCGGATATTGGGCGGATAGTGTCGGCCAGGTGAGCGGACCGTGAGGGAAGGCTACCAGGCCGAGGAGCGACGCCGGAGGGTCGTGGGACAACAACCAGCGACGGGGATGGACCAGGAGGATGCCGTCGACATCGTCGAAGAGCAGCGTCATATCCCAGCGCTGGGCCAGATTGCGCAGCGCGGGCAGCTGACAGGCCGCGGCCTGAAGATTGGCCGGCCGCCGTCGCCATGGCGGCGCCGGGGGGGGAGAAGGGAGGGGAAGGGGGGAAGCAGGAGCGGGCAGGAGAGTCGGGCAAGGGCCTGGCGAAGCACTAGGGGGGGCCAAGAGCCCAAGCATTGCGAAGAGAAGCGCCAGGGGACCAGAGGGTCAAAAGGCCAGAGCAGCATGGGAAGAATGACGTGCAGACGCCAGCATGCCAAACGTCCGAGCAGCGTGGCCAGAGACCAGGGCGCAAGACCCAGAGGGCACTGTGCGCCCAGCGTTTCCCGGGATGGCCCCGTGGGGTGCGTGGTGGCGTAGGGCGGCTAGCACGAGTCGAAGCGGCCCCTCGTGTTGATGTCCCAGGTAAGCTGGTTGGGGGCCGGCGGCAGCGCCCTTCCCGGGGCTTCTGCCATGGGCTACGGTCCCTCTGTCGAGCCCTGTCCTGTGCTGGCCTCTGCGCCGCTTTCCAGTCCACATGAATCCGCTGCTGCTCCACCAACCGCGTGACGTCGTGGCGCGCGCTGGCAAGGTCGGTGAGGAATCTGTCGGCATGGTCAGGATTCCTGCGGGAGGGATCCAGCCGTGCAGCGGCGGTTGGCGTGGTTCAAGTGTGGCAGTAGGCCTGCCAGGTGCCCGACATCATATAGCCAGCTTCGGCTTGGAGGCGTTTGATCACGGCGGCCGATGACTTTCCCTCCTTGCGCTCCCGCCGGGAGGCGTGGAAGGACCTCCTGTATTGTTGGGCGCGCTAAGGTGCTCCCACCGCTCGCCGCGATCGGGGCGAGGAGCCGTCGTGGCTTCCCCAACAGTTGCACCGCTGCTGGGAGCCCCAGGTGCTGGACTGAGCGACATCCTGCTTCTGCGGCGGGCCCAAGCATGGAGCCTCCGTGGGCGCTTGGGGCATGGGGCTAGGTCGGTGGAAGCCTGGTCGGTCCTGGGCTCGTCGTCGGATGCGTGGATGGAAGGGACTTCTTGCTGATCGTCGTCGGCTGGGCGACCTTCGGGTGCCGGGTTCCAGTTTAGTTTTTCGGGCTCTGCCGAGACCTATTCATTTGCCGTCGCTGGTTCTGCTATGGAAATCTCTGCGCGCGCAGTTCGTCCGGCGGGGCGTTTGCGTTTGCGATTGCGGCGGCGCTGCCTCTAGGGGGCCGGGCCGCGGGCTCGCCCCGCGAGTCTTGCTGGCGCGCTGGCCCTGCATTCCTGCAGGGTCGGCGCTCGGCCGTTTGTCATCGGCGCGGTCTAGGGCGCCGGTGCGGATTGCTGATCCGGAGGGGGCGACGCCTTCTTGACTGTCGGGCTGGGCAGCTTGATGGGCCTGCTTTCCACCACCACCACCACCAGAAGTTGGAGGGGGGAAGGAAGAGGAGGACGAGGAGGAGGAGGACGAAGAGGAGGAGGAGGAGGAGGAGGAGGAGGAGGAGGAGGAGGAGGAGGACGTGGAGGAAGAGGAGGAGGAGGAGGAGGAGGAGGAGGAGGAGGAGGAGGAGGACGTGGAGGAGGAGGACCCCCTCCCCCTCCAACTTATAGTGGTGGTGGTGAAAACAGGCCCATCAGTCTGGGGCGCCGGGGCGGTTTGCCGATCTAGCGGTGGCGATGCCTTCTTGGCGGTCGGGCTGGGCAGCTGGCTCTCAGCGCGCGGGGACCCCGTTAGAGCCGTTGCGTCGGGTCTGTGGGGGAGCGGGCCGTCAGGCCAGCTATAGCGGAGGACCAGGGCGGCGCGCTGCAGGGGGCGAGGCGCTCGTGCTCCTGGGCGCGTCGTTGGCGAGGGGCCCTCGCTGTTCGGCGATCGCAAACGGGGCGTGGAGTGGCGACGGGTCCGTTTCCATGGGGAATCGCGGAGTTCCGCCGCCGAGCGAGGCGGCACCCGCCGCATTTTGGGGAGGGCGCCTCCCCCGATCCATGGATGTGGCCACCGCGCGCCAAATCCACCGACTCTCGCGGCCGGGCGCAGCTTGTCACCGGGAGCGAGTTGCCAAGCGCGTCGCGTGCGTGTTCTTCAGGATGGGGGCCGAGCCCGGGCGCTTCTGCCGCAGCGTGGGCGCCCCATCGCCTGCCGAAGCCCTTGCGTCGATCAAGGAAGTCGCAGCTTCCGCCAATGGAATGAGCCCTTCGTCCCGGAGAACGCCCGGGGACAGGTCTTCGTCGGGGGCGTGGCTCCCGAACAGGGAGAGGGGGGGGGGCTGTCGCATTCCGCTTGCGGCCGTGCCCTGGGATCGAGGAGAGCCAGGCACCGGGGGCCGCTCAGCGGCGCGCGCCCCCCCACCCCCTTGCGCCGCAGGGCTGCCAGGTCAGAGCGTGAATCGCGTGGTCCACGATGGCTTGCTGCGCGGGGATCCTGGGGAGCCGGGGGCCGGGGGCTCTCTGCGATTGGGTTTGCGAGGTCCCCGTTGACCAAGGCCGCTCTTGGGGTTGACAAGGCTTTGCCCAGCCGTAGGAAGGTTGCGAGATTCTGCGGCTCACGGTCAGCGGGCGCGGTGTCTTGGGCCTCCGGCGCGGGCGCTGTTGGCGTGCCGCGTGGCTCTTCCGGTGCATTGCCTTGCGCCCTTGCGCGTGGGCAGCTGCGCATGCGCTTGGCCCCGCGACTTCACGAGCTCCTGTAGGCGCCGCTGGCGCACGAAAGGTGGGCGCGACATGCCGCGTCCGTTAGGTTGGGCGCAGGGCTCTAACCATTCTGCGCTGGCGCCCTTCCTGAACGAGCCAGGCAACGACATGCCCGAGCACGTGCTGGTCGGAGCCCCAGGTCTCGCCAGCCAGGGACTGCGGTTATCCGCTCAGGCCGCGCGCGGTCGATGACATCCCGCAGCAGTTCTTCTTCCTGGCAGTCCACGGCGCGGATTTCGTTGGCCCAGGGGCGGGTGTCGCAGAAGGCTCTGCAAAATTGGTCCGTCTCGAAACCCTGTTGGCGGACGTGCCGGGCGATGTCCGGCATCTCGCCGATGGGCGGGCCGGCGGTCTCCTGGTTCCCCGGCTTATTGGGCAGCTGGCGACGCGGGCGTGGCGTGCGGGGTCCAGCGAAGCGGCCCTCCCCCCTTTGCCCACGTCGGCGCAGGGCTTTCCGACTCGGTCGTGGCTCCTCTGGGGGGGGGGGGGGGGGCGTCCGCCGTCGGCCGACAAGGCTGCGCGAGTCTTGCCAGCTGGGGGCCCAGGGGAGCGAGGAATTGGCGGTGGCCCACCCAGCGCGCCAGTGCGCGGCCGCTGCAGGGGTAACTGGGTTCGCTCGGCTGGCCGCCTCGATTTCCTGCTGGCGCAAAGAGGCGGAGCGCTGGCGCAGCTGCGGGAGCGCCCATGGGCCCCGTCGGCCCGGGCCAGGGCGTTTGGCCTGGTCGTGCTCTCGAGCGGGCGCGCTGGCGCCTCGCCCCTCTCGGGGCACGTGGGGGCCGTCCATCGGGCGAGGAACTCGGCGCAGTCGGAGGGGGCAGCGTCGTGGACCTCGGCGGGGGAGTCGCGCCTGAACCCGGCGGCGTCTGCCGCGGAACAACTCCCCAGCGCGGGGAGGGGACCGTCCCGCGCAGGAGGTCCCCCCCCCGCGCCCGAGGCCCGCTGCGTCGGGCACGTGGTCGAGCGTCCCGGGGGCCGCTTGGTCGGGGGGCCAGGGAGGCCCCTGGACGTCCCGCGCTCGTCACGCCGGAACACGATCTCATGCCTGGGGGGAAGGAGGCCCCCGGGCCCGCTGCGGGCATTATGCCCACACCGCCGTCAGAGTGGGCGGAGGTCCCCACCCCAACAATGGATCGGGGACTTCTCGAACGCAGCACAGGGGCAAGAAACCCGCACCCGACACCAGGGCGGCGCCAAGCGCGACCCCAGCAGAGGAGACAGCGAAAGGAGAAGGAGGAGGAGAAGGAGGAGGAGGAAAAAGATGAAGAGGGAGGGGGAGGGGAATCTGCTACTCGGAGGGAGGGGAGGAGGGAGGAGTGGAGGGTGAGGGTGAGGTACGGGGAGGAATTCCTGGCGAGGGGTACGTTCCTGGGGCGGCGTTGCGCCGGCGCGCGCTGGGTCGGTTGAGCCAGGGTGTCTGCACTTGTTTTCGCGAGCGGGGTCGGCCCGGGGACACCGGCGCTCGGGTCGTTTGCGGTCTCGCCGAGCCAGGCGTTGATGTCCAGCCCCTTCTGTATGGCTGTCCTGGAACAGGCGGCTTCGACGCGCCAGCATGTAGCGCGACGCCAGGTGGCGTCGACCCCGATGAGGCGCTCCGTCTGGCGGCACAGAGCGAGCGCGCTCGGTGCCCGGGCGCCAGCGCACGCGCCTTCCTTGGAAGGGGCCCCGGAGACGCCCGTTGATGCGGGCGTCTCCGTCGCCAGTCCAAGCCGGTGAGAGGGCACCGCCAGGCGGCGGTCCAGGGGGGGGGTGGGGCCAGGAAGTCTTTGGCTGCGCGGCGCCCTCCTTCCCCCGATGCAGGCCAGGGTCGCGTCGTTTGCCCTGGCTGGGTGCAGGCCCAGGTCAGCGCCGACGACGTCCATGGACAGGGCGCAAACCGCTGGGCCGAGCTATCCGCCGGGATGACTTGTTCGTCAGTAGACAGATGGGTGGCTCGGAGGGGGAACGTGACTTCGGAAGCCAGCGTCCAGATACGGGACGGCCTTCGCGCAGAGCTCGTAGATGGCGATGGGCCGTGCAGGCCAGGATGGCCGCTGCGCGCATGAGCTCGTGGACGGCCGCGTGGAGCACCCTGAAGTGCTCCCCTGAGCGCCCGTGCGTTACGCCAAAGTCCCCTCTCCACCACCCGATCCCTTGGCCTGCGCGGGTGGCAGAAGCCGAGCATGGCCTCCGGGACGTTTCCACGCGCGTCTGGCTCGGCGCGCGGGAAAAGATATCCGCGGCTCTCTTTGGATTGGGAAGCCCATGGCCAGAAGGGCGCGCAGGCCGAGGTTGTCGACCAGCGCGCTTGTCGCAGATGCGAGGTCCAGGGGGACCGCTGCGGGGCCTTGGCGCCCAGGGATTGCCCGGGAGCTCCAGAAAGAGTCTGGGGAGGGGGCGCTCTTGTGCCGCTGGCATCTGCATGTTGAGGCGGACCCCAGACGCAGAAGGGCGCGAGCGTTTGGTGCTTGCCTCAACGGTCCGAGTGCCTCCATGCGCAGGCTGGGGCCTGCGAGGCCTGCTTTTTATCGAGGGAGGAAAAACAACCCAGACTGGCGTTTTCTAAACGGCCCTGGGCGTTTACTAAACAGCCCCGCCCTGTTCGATTCTTTCTTTGGGTGCGTTGACTAAACGGCCTCGCGTGTCGGGCTGGGGGGCGCGGGCATATGCAGGGCTGCCCACAGCGCGAAGGCTAGGTTATCGGCCGGCCCCCTCCTTCCCCCCCCCCTCAGATAACCCGGGCGATCGCCGATTTAGAGAAAGCAGTCTCCCGTTATGCGCCATGGCGGCGAAGCCTGCCTCTCTCTGCTTCCATGCCTCCTCCATCTCCTTCTCCGTGGCGCGCCTCGCCCGTCCCTCCCCGGCCCCTCTCATGTCCTCGGGCGATAAGCGGCCCCGGATTAGAGTTAAGTCGGGCCTGTCCCTCTACAGGAGTAATATTCAAAAATAGCCAAGAAATACTCTGGGGACTATTTTTAAAGTATTGTTGATCATGTTTGAATGCTTGTTGATTTTTTAAAGAACCTTCCAACATCCGCCTGTAGGAGGACATGCCCGACCTAAGATTACAGAGCTGGCAGAGGCGGGGGGCGGGGGGCGCGCCTGGAATGCCCGCGCCCACCAGGGCCTTCGGGGAAGTTCGTCTTCGCGGGCCCTGGCTGCAAGTTCGCCGGGGTATTTTTTACGGCTCACGAGCGCCAGGTTGCGCCTGCTATGGGCGGCCACGCGTTGAACCTGTGCCGGTCGTTTATGTTTTCCCAGGAGTGGACGTAGATGGCTTGGGTACTTACAGGGAAGACGACGTCTGCCTCCTGACCCTGCGCAGCATCGAGCGCCATGACCTCGATCACTCCTTCGTCGTAGAGTTCAGGCTGCGCGCCGCGCGTAGCAGCTTCGAAACTGCTCGCGAGACCGTTCTAGCGGGAAGGGGTCTGCGTGAAGCAGGCCCGGCATTGGGCCGTGGTGGGGCGCCTTCTGCCCTGGGTCGAGGTGCGCCGCCCCCAGCTGCGGCGCGGTTGCCTGTCCCTGTGCTGCGCCGCAGTTGGTCGGCAATCAGTGTCCGGAGGCGGGAATTTATTCATGTCCACCGCCTGGGGGATCGATCCTCGCGGACCTCCATAGGCGTTGGATATGGATATAGTCGGGCCCTCGGGGGGCCCACATATCTATATATATACACATATGTATATACATCTGTAGATATATATAAATGAAGATGATACGGATATATCCATATCCGTATCCGCCGCCCGCTGGGGCACCAGGACGTTGGTTCCCAGGCGGTATGGATATGGATAAATCCCCGCCTCGCATAGTGGGGGCCTCGCATGGAGAGCTTGTGTCCCGACGTGGTTTCGACCGTTTTGTCCCGACCTGCCTTGACCATGCTCACGACCCCCCGTGCCTCGCGCTGGTTGGCGCGCCCTTCCATGATGGGCGAGGAGCCGGAGAATTCGAGCCCGTCAACGCGCGCCGGGAGGGCGCGCATGTCATCGCCCGGCTGCGCGCCGCCACGGGGAGACCGAAAGGCCCCGAACCCGATTGTGATGCCGTTCTGGACTACGCCGTGCCAGGAGCTCTTTCCCTCGCGAAACTTCGCCAGGGTCCAGGGATGCCATCTTGACCCAGGGGGGGCCTTCCATTGAGGGTCTGGACGTCATGGGGTCCATTACCGCGCATGCCAGCTCGCTGCTGCAATACAGTCGAACATGTGATGAAGAGACCTCCTTCCGAGTAACTGAGCCAGCGTTTCTAAACCAATTTGCCGGACAGCTGGTCCAGTTCCTTGAGCTTGTTCGCCCTTCCAGCGCTACCCAACAACAGAAACTTGCCCTGGCTGGTCTTAAGAGACCTCCATGAAGTTGACCCAGATGTATTACATTATAGTTGTCTTGACCTTCTGTTCGGCTGTATTTGGCCGAGGGCCATGAGAGGAGGGTGGGGTGCATCCTGTGGCACTAGTCCAGGAGGACATTGTAGGCTGGGTGCGCCCCCTTTCGGGGCCTGCAGGTGCGCCAGCGCGGAGGCCTGATTCCCCGAGTGGTTGCCTCAGGCATCGCTCGGGCGTTTGCAGTGTTTTTTTTTCGGCGAGGGACATAGTGGGCCATCTTGGACCGTCTAGCGAACAAGAAAAAACGCACGAAACCGAACAATGCACGGGGAATGGACGTCCGAACGATGGCAAGCACGGAGAGGATTTGACCATCGACGACAGCTGCTTTTCGTCGCCGCAAAGGACCAGCCTGGTCGGGGAGCGCGCGGCCATGTCCACCAGAAGAGAGGATTTGAGGGGTGTCGCTTGCCCTGCTTCAGAGGATCATGCGGTCCTTGCCCAAACTCGCGCTGGTCTCGTTTGTGGCCAGGATGATCATGGAGTCCGCGATGAGTTCCTTCCAGAACCTGACGAACCAGTGTTTGTGGTCGTTGGTCTGGTCCCGATATCGGTGCTGGCCGTGCGCATCTTGGCACCTATTCACCGGGGTCAGGTCGTAGGCGGGGCTGCCCTGGGACACTTGGTCTTCGTGGGCCAGGCGAAGGCACTAGGCGGGGAGTTCTTTGCTGCTCATGGGGCCCTTTGCCATGTTCGCTGGTGCCTCCGAACGTCCCGATGCACCGCGCTGAAGGGACGCACGGCGTCCACAGGTCGATCAGCGCAGCGGCGAGCTGTGTCTTGCCCGTTCCCAGGGGGCCGTGGTGCAAGACTGCCAGGCGGTCCAGGGATTTGTGCAACACCAGGCCCTGTCGCTCGTTGAGGCACCAGCTGGAGCAGGTGGCCTCGGCTGCTGCTGGGGGGGGGAGTGGGATAGACCCACTGGAAGACTCAGCCAGGGTCGTTTGCGGCACCTCGTTCGCTCAAGGGTTCCTCATGGGGGCGCACGTCTTCCAGATCTGGGAAGTGAGGGTATCTCAGCTCCTTGGGTGCGGCGTTGGCCACGCCGCTGTCACGCATGGCCTCTCCGGCGTCGATGGTCTAGGCCCAAGTCGGGCGTGCCCCTCTACAGGGGAACATCCAAAAATAGTAAAAACTAGTCAGGTGACGATTTTTTACGCATTTATGATCATGCTTGAGCGTGTTTGGGATATTTTTTTTTTTTCCTTCCAAATCCGCCTGTAGGGGGACACGCCCGACCTAAGGATAGACTGGTGCCCCATAGTCCCCCCGCTCAGCCTTTGCGCAGAAAAGGTCCTAGACTTAGATCGACGCGTGGACCCGAAAATTCTTGTGCGTCTTTAGGGGGTCTGTCCGATCGGTATACCATGCGTCGTGGCGCCTGGGCGGCAGTGGAACGGCGTGGTCGTCCTGATGAGAGGGCCTAGCTTTTTCTTTCGTACTCCAGCAAGCGAGGGCGGCGTGGCTCGGGAAGCTGCCCACGGACCTAGGGGCTGGCCCTCCCAGGTAGGGAGGCCGCACTGCACTGAGCTCGCCCAGGTGGTCGTCAAGAGGGGGCCCCTTGAACGCTGCCCCAGTGGGTCCATGTCACGCGTGGCCCAGAACCCCCTCGCCCCTCGAGGCATGAAAAACTCATGACGGCAGGTTTCTCGCCGTTTTCAGCCTTTGGAGGCCCTCTCCGGGCCTCGGGGCTGTCAAAAACGACTCAGGATGAGAAACCGGCCCCGGGAAATGGGTCCAGACTTCAGGGGGTCGACGTCATGAAAACATCATGACGTCGGGGGTCTGGGGCTCCAGTCGATGGAGTAGTCGCTGGGCGAGGTGAGGATGTAGAAATCTTTGACGCATTGCTCGTGCGCTGGCCGTTCTTGCTGCAGCCGGTGCCGATCGATGAGCGGGTGGGGGCCTTGATCCAGGGCCTGGATGGACGCATCCAGCGCGCATGGCCGCTTGGCCCTCAGCGCGCGCGACTGGTGGTGCTATGGCCGTCGTGTGCGGGCTGGAGGTCGTGCAGTTTTTTTGTCGAACACGCGGCGGAGCGTTCACCCGTACTCCTGGGTGAGACGAGGCCATGCGTCGGGCATCTGCGCGGTGCCAGGCACCCTCCCGAGACAGGGGCGGGCGTCCTGAGGAAGTCCCGTGGAGAACCAGGGGCTCTCGAAGAGCGCACAGGCAGCTTTGGTCAGTCGCCATTTCCTCGGTGCCCCCTGGGGACGCGCCCTGCGTCGGCGTCGGGTCGGGAGTCGGGGCCAGTAGCGGTCCGTCTGGTAGTGCGTGAGAAAGCGGGGCGGTACGGGTGGCGGTGAAGGCCTTACGGCCGGCGTGGCGGTGGCCTGGGTGTCTGCCGCAGTCGCGGTCGCCGCGGCCGAGGGGCGCATCATGGCCGTGACCCCCGTCGCGGCTAGGGTCTGGTCGTCGATAGGAGCCTATGCGCTGGTTGGGCCAGACTCTTGCCACGGGTCAACCGCGCGAGCGTTCGATCCTTGGAGGGGCCCCAGGACGACATCTTTGGCGTCGGCTGCGCTGGAGAACGTCTTAGGGACCCACATCCGTTCATCGGGGTACTCGGCTGGGTCGATCGGGTGAGTATGAGGCCTCGGCTGTCGGGTTCGCGCATCCACGCCCAGCCTGGGTACGGGAGCCCGTCGATGCCGCTGGCGCCGTGTTTGCCTGCCGTGAGACGCTACGTGTCTCCAGCGCCCGTGATTTCCGTTGGCCGCTCCTTGTGGGCTGTCGAGTTGGGTCTGGCCCAATGGCTTGCAGTGCTCGGTGGGCACGGAATGGTCGGAGCTTTTTTTGTGCTTGGTTTCCCACGGCCTTCGCATAGCCAGCCCCAGGAGCCTCCGGAGCTGCTGCTTGTTTGACGGCATGGCAAACGGAAGATCTTCTTCCTCGACCCGAGACGGGGTTAGTGGGCGTCTCCAGGGCGCAGGGTTGACAGTGAGGCCAACAGCTTTGCGACATGGGACCAGGTAAACGAAGGCGGCAGAAAGCCGGTTCTGCGTGGGAGAGCCCAGGTGCACTGCGAAGGCCAGCACGAGGTCCAGGACCTGAGCGGCCGCGATCGGGCGATCCGATCAAGGCCGCCGGTGGGGAACGCGCGGGGGCAGGAGTCGGACGGACCGCCTCCCCCTGGTTTCCAGCCGGGTGCGGGCCTCGAGCCTCTCCACCGCAGAGCCGACGTCGCTCATCTCTGGTGAGCCCCGTGAGGGAGCTGCCGGGGATGGAGGGAGGCGGGTGGTCGGGTGGCGCACGGTGCCAAGCCGCCCACGCAGCCGTTTCAGTCTGCCAGCCTCGCTGAGGCGGCCCGCCCCGTGCACCCCTACCGGGTAGCCAGCAGGTCGCTGGCCTTGTCGGGGTCTGCGCCGGGCTGCTTGCCAAGCAGGGGCCCAGCCGCTCGTGGCGAGGGGTCTGAGCCCGAGCTCCCTTGGAGCGACGAGAGGATACGGGGCCGTCTGCGCCGACATATTCCGCGCGCAAGCTCCCCGCGTAGGGTCGCGCGCAGGCGCCCTCGTTGCCAATGTGGCGTGCCTGCGTAAGCCGCCGCGTGGGGTCGCTACGGCAGCTCGCGCACGAGGCCCGTTTTGGAACGCCGCTCCTTCTCTGCGGCCGGACGAACCCTACGGTGCCAGTAGCGGGCCCGTGCTTGCGCCACACTTGACGGCCAGGTCGTCCCCGACATCCCTGGCGGCGAGGACGTTCGGGGCGAGTGCCGCGAGCATGGCCCGGTTGGCTCGGCAGCCGGAGGCCTCTGCCGTTCTCGCGGTGCTCTTGTCAGGCAGGGCCACGGCCCAAGACGCACGACGGGCCGGGGGCCGCCGCCGCTGTCGTGGTCCCACAGAGTTGCCCCGGCGCCCGCGAGCTCGGTTCTCCCGGCCACGGCCCTGGCGCCACCGTCGTAGGTAACCTCGCACGGCCATTGGAGGGCATGTGCGGAGGCGCTAGTTCAACACCCGGGTCCAGCGGCTTGGCGGCTGACAAGGTCAGGCAGTGAGCCCGGCAGTGCCAGCAGAAGGCTCGTCGCTGGTGGCTCGAGGGCATGGGACCCACCCTGCTCCGGCAAGGAGCCACCCGCCAGTAGGTCCGTGAGACCGCAGCAGAGTAGGGCCTGCCCCTTCTAGGACCTGGGATGTGGTGATGGGGAGCTTGCGTTCTTCGCCTCCTGCGCGATCACCGCTTCGGCTCCTGTGGGGCCACGCTGACCCAGCGATAGGTGTCCTTACAGGCCCTGCTGGGAGGCATCCCAGGCAGGGGGCGTCAGCTCTGGCCCAGGCCCCTTCAGCGTCGGCGGTGAAGCCGGGAACATTCGCCCGTGCACGCACGACACACATCAAAGCACAAAAGTAGCTTCCCGGGTAGGATCAGCTTGATTGCACCCCCGATATTTCCGAGAATTGATCGGCGCAGTTCCTCGTTTTTGGGGGTTTTATGGGTGGTGTCCTATGGCTTGTACCTTCTTGAATGATTGAGATTCCTTGATCTTGCATTGCTGCCCTCTGGGTGCCCTATGGCCAGCGCCCTGGTATACCTTAACGTTTGCGTGTGCGTGTTCTGGCCCTGGCGCTCCAAAGGTGGTGTCAGAAGCTATCTTGAGTCATCTTCGGCTGTGTGCGCCGTCCTGGATCCATCTTGGAGCATCGGAGGCCCTCTTGGAGCCATCCTGGACCACCTTGGGGCGCTCTGCGCCATCAGTCCCGGAGCCGATAATAAATGTCAGGGAGGGGAGGGGAAAGGTAGCCTTCCCCGACGACGTGCACTTTCGAAGAAGAAAAAACAGATACTGCTAGACCACCCACGCCCAGATAATTGGTGGACATGTCAACATTACAACTGCCTTGGTGTACGATGCGCGTTGATAATCTACGCCTGGTGACCCATGGCAGTTTAGTGCCTGCGATATCTGATCTAGTTAGTTCTTGCCTCTGTGCCCAAGAGGTTGTGATTTCTGGCTTGGGCCCTATGATGAGTCCGAGGCTTCGCGCTTGCCTTGGTGCCCCGTGGGTGGTGGTGTACGGCTGTTGCTCGGTGACGATTTATAGTTGCAAATCTGATGTTTTGTTTTAATCCCCTATTGGTGGTGGTCTATGGCGCTGACGCCCTATGATGCGTTCATGATTGCAGTTCTCGAAATTGCATTAATGCTCTATGGGTGTTGCTGTGCGGCTGGTGCCCTAAGATGCCTCAATGGCTTCGATTGGTCGTGCTGTGGTGCCCAGTGGTGGGGTTGTACTGTTGATGCCTCGGGATGTGCTAATGTTGCATTTGCTCGTTCTTGCCTTGGTGCGTGATGCTCTGCGACTGGTGCCCTATGCTCCCTTTTTGCTGCGTTTGATCGTTCTTGGCCCGGTGCCCTACGGGTGGTGCATTGTGACTGGCGCCATATGATGTGTTGATTATTGTGATTGGTTGTTCTCGCATTGGTGCCCTATGGACGATGCGCCATGGACTGGCCGTTGCGACGCCGCAGTTGGTTCGAGTTGGTGTGCCTGTCCAGGCGCCCTGTGAGTTGTGCTCGTTCGGCCTTGCGCTGCGATGCCTCAACTGTTGCGTCTTCTCGTTCTTGCCCCCGTTGCGTATTGGCGGCGCCCTTAGATTGGTGTTTTGTGATGTTGTGCTCGGTGCGACTTCTCGTCTGGCGTTTCGGGGCGAGCGCTTTTCCCCGAGACGGCGCCCACATGAGGGCGATTGGCCCAAGAGGGCAACCAGTCTGTGGCAGAAGTTGGCGCTCGATGTGCCAAGACCGAGCGCCGAAAGGGAGGAGGCGAATGCGTGCGGCTGCGCCGCCGCATGCGGTCTATCGCAGCACAAGGCTGCCCTCCCTTGCATGGCCCAAGAGCCCAGGTCGGGCAGAAGGGGACGCGGAGGACCGAGTGATGGCCGACGTCCCGCGCCTGGGCGGGAGAGGGGATAGCCAAGCGAGGTGCGTTCGCGCCATGTCTGACGTCTTGTCCCTTCTTCCCATTTCAAGGAACCCCTCTCTAGTCGCAGAGTCGAGTGTCGGGCGAGGCCTTTTATCCTGAAAGGGCAACCTCGTCGAAGAGGACTTTAACCTCTGGGAGCCAAGAGTTGGGAGGGCATGAAGCAGGCGGAGAGGGGAGTGGAGGAGGAGGAGGAGGCAAAGGAGGAGGAGGAGGACAAGGAGGAGGAGGAGGAGGACCAGTGTAAAACCAAGAGTCATCAACGACGCTGGAATTAACCCTCCCTCCAAGCTCCCTCTTCATAAGCCCCCACAACCGTTCATTTCCATTGTGAGAGAGAGCTGCATCGTTTGAAGACAACCGTTTGAATATCCTGAAGCATGTCAAAACATTGTTCTCGGGATTTCAACGCCACGTATCAACCTGACTGCTGCGTCTTGACGATCCGGAATCGTGCCAAAGCGCCACTTTGGGGATTTCAACACCGCGAATTAACAACATAATTGCTGCACTCGCATAATCCGGAATCCCTCCAAAACACCATTTCTTCTACTTTGACCATCGGAATCCGTGAAGCACTTGCAAATGTTGAAAAAGGACGTGCGCGGCGCCAAGGCGAGAGCCACATTTTGAAAATGAATGCGCGCGGCGTTAAGGCGAGAGCCACATGTTGAAAAGGAGCCGCCCTCAACCCGTGAACCTCTTGCAAAAAATTAAAACGAACGTGCGCGGCGCTACGGTGAGAGCCACATTTTGGAAACGACCCGCCCTCAATCCGTGAACCTCTTGCAAAAACGATGTGCGCTGCGCTAAGGCGAGAGCCACATTTTGAAAACGACCCG
>CAUYUJ010020469.1:137140-156364 GCA_963575745.1 Prorocentrum cordatum
TCGGTGGGGGGCGGCCTGGTTTCCAGAGTGGGTCGCTGGCGCCAGGTGGATGAAGGGGTGGGTGAGGATGAGGGCTTAAGCAGGGCAGGAGGGCTGGAGGGAAGGGAGGGTGAAACGGGGAGGGAGGGAGCAGCAGAGAGGGGGACCAGGGCAAACCCAGGGTGCATCAACGATTGCTGCAGAACGCCCTCACGGCCCGAGGCCCCTCCTCGCAAGTCTCTGCCTCTGCACGCCTGCCTCCTCGCTGCGAGCAGCGCCCCCTTGTGGGAGAGGAGCGCCCGGTGAGCTTGCTCTTCAGGCACGGCCCTGCATGCTTCCGGCGAGGCCGCAGGGGTGTGAGATTGTGAGGGCAGGCAAAGATCACCGATGGTTCCAGCGAGTGCCTCGTCTCGAAACGAGCTCCCACATTGTGAACCATTTGCCCAAGGCTGCACTTCGGGCAATGACATGCGAGGAGGTACACCCATCAGAGATCGGAAGAAAACACAGCAACTCCCATGGACTCCAGATTTCGTTTAAGACAACCAAGAATCTGGCCTGCCTGGACCCTGGGCGTTTTGTCGGAGCTTTTTTTTTTTCGTCGAACTCTCGTACATCTGGACCCGGACCACTGTCTAAGAAAACGCTTGGAGCGCAGCCCACTTTCTTAGATCTGGACTGTCTTAACTCGAAGCAGGGGTGTATCAAGCGAGAAGGCCATTTTGACAAGGAGCCGCTCTCCCTCCGCACAGCTGTCTTGCCCAGTTGCGCTGCGGCGCAATTCCGTCACCGCGCGCGGACGGGCCGCCCGGGTCTTCCTGTTGTGGCCTCTTTTGGGGCCTCGTCGGAGGCCTCTCGAGTTCTTTTTTGGGCCTCCTTGGCTGTCTTAGGGAGTTCTCGGCCCGTGGAACGCCTTTGGAGGCCGTCTCGGGGGTCTCTCTGGGCCGTCTTGGGGCCGTCCTGGGGCGTTTCAGCGCTGCCTTGGAGGTCTCTTGGAATGTCTTGGGGCCATCTTGGAGGGTCCTTGAGCCGTCGGAGGGTCCCGAGGCCCGAAGAGGCGCCAACGCCAAAAACTGTTAGGCATAGTTTTTGGACATCTTGGACAGCCGACGATTGCGGCATCGTTGAGCCCTCTTGGGGGTCCTCGTGGAAGCTTACAGGGGCGTATTGGAGGCCTCTTGGCTTGTCTTGCGGATATCGCTGTCGTCTTGGAGGCATGTTGTGTAGTCTTGGCAATGTAGGGCATTGTTGCCCTGCTGAGAGGCCACGGTGGCCGTCTTGACGGCCGATTTGGGCCAACGGGGGGGGGGAGGGGGGGGGGGGGGGGGGGAGGAGGAGGCGGGTGGGCTCTCTGGGGGGTGTAGGGTCTCTGGAAGGCCCCAGCCCAAATGCAGATGTTGGGAGTACGCTCTGCTGGGGAGGCAAGCAGCCTACGGCCAAGACGTCGAGAGAAGGACCGCCTTGGACTCGGGAGGGGCGACGATCTTCGGGCCCTTCCTCGGATCTAGGTGGGGAACCCATTCGCGGCCAGAGCTCGCCGTGTCGAGAAGAGCCCTGTCGTTTTTTGTCAGCGTTCCTTGCAATGGCACGCTGGCTGCAGAGAGTTGCTCAAACAAGTGGGCGCCTGTTGGGTGCAATGCGCCATGGGAGGCCTCGACGACTGCTCCGCCAGAGGCGGAAGAAACGGAAACCACAACAGGCGCCCGACACACATACACACACAAGCCGCTGCAGGCGCGGCGGCGGATGTGTTCAGGCCTCTGGCCGTTGGATCTGCGCAAGTCTCGGGCGAGGGGCCCGACCGCCGCCGCCGCGCCCGGGGCGAGGGCGTGCGCGTTGGAGAGCGCAGGCAGGCAGGCAGTCGACTACACGTAAGAGTGACCTTTTCGCCAGAGTAACCTTTGGTGCGGGCTCATCGGGCTTCCCGATCGCCGAGCGCGATGCGATACACAAGCGGCCCGCGCCCTTGGGCTTGGCTCCCTCGCGCCCCCCCAAAAAGCTGCGCGCCAAAGGTCACTCTTGCCCAGGGTCACTCCCGCGCCTAGCCAGGAGGCAGGCAGGCAGGCGATGGAGGAGGCGGCGGCGGGCCCCCGGCCCCTCCCGAGACGAGGCGCGAGTTGGGCACGGCGCGCGGCGAGCTGGAGAGGGCGCCGGGCTCGGGCCTCCACGGGCGCCTGGGGCGGGGGCACCGTGCAGTGCCACGGGGGGTCGCCAGTCGGGGGGGGGTCTCGACCAGGCGCAAGAGTGACCTTTCGCCGGAGTGACCTTTGGTGCGGGCGCAGGTGGGCCCCCAGATGGCTGAAAGAGCAGCGGTAGCAGCGGCTTGCGCGCTTGCTTTTGGCCTCCCCCCCCAGGTCCCCAAAAGCCGCGCAGCAAAGGTCCCTCTTACCCAGGGTCACTCTTGCGTGTAGCCGAGTGTCGCCCCAGACCTGCTCGCGTCGCGGCGAAAGATCGCGGCGGAAGGTTTGCAGGCCGTTTTCGGCCTCTTGGGGCCCGTGCTGGGCCCCAGGATCGTGAACAAAAACGGTACGTGGTAAAGCAGCAAGGAAAACGTCCTGGGGGCTCGGATTTACAATCGTGGGCCTATCGCCGATCTGTCGGCGATGTATCGCCGATTCCAGGTTGATGTTTCCCCCAAAGCCAATCCCGCTTATCGGTGTATCTCACAAGAGGGGTCGGCGCTCGGGGGGTTGTCACCACCTTCTCCTTGAAATCGAGGGTCGCTGGGTGGAGATGATCAAGGATCGAGGAGGTTTGGGACGTCTCTGGGCGTCTTTGGAGCTCTGGTCGTCCGCCTGCGTCGACGCAGGGCAGCTTGGCACCGTATTTACCTCAATCGGGATGGCGATCCTGAGCGAGGCACTGTCGTGATGATCGAATCTCCTGATCCCCTGCAGGCCTCGGGCCTCCTCCTCCTCCTCCTCCTCCTCGTCTTCTTCTTTCTCCATGTATGCGGCGTTGCACCGACTCTGCTCGGATAATGATCACAATCCTCCCCGTCCTCCTCCCTCCTCCCTCCTCCCCCTCCTCCTCCTCCTCCCCCTCCTCCTCCTACTCCTCCTTCTCCTCCTCCTCCTCCTCCTACTCCGCCTCCTCCTCTTATTATTTCTTTGATGTTGCACGAACTCGGATCGGATGATGATCACAGTCTTCCTGCTCATCCTTCCTCCTCCTACGGCGACGACAGGGAATTTCATCGGACCCTGGGATGTGTCCCGCGGTGGGGCGATCGCGCCACTCTGAACGACGGGAGCCAAGCGCCGACACTTAATTGAGACCAGCGCTGCAGCGGGAGCATCACGTTTTTGTAGATATCCGTGTTTTTATATATATATATATATGAATATCTATATATATATATATATATATATGTATATGTGAGTATGTACACATATGTATTGAGTTCATTCGGCGAGTAAGAACGAACCACGCGGGAGAGGCGTCGCCAAACCAACACGGTACCAGGGAAGAGAGGAAGGCAGCCTGCATAGTGGAGCCATTTTTTGCTTGGCGTGTCGCGCCAGCGGTTCTGGCCCACCACCTTCGGGCGCGACACGCTAACCACGTCCCAGTCCCCAAGCTGCCCAAGCACCAACGTCCCGAGCTCTTCCCAGCCTCCCGCCCCGCGGAGCGGCGCGAAACGCTACCCGCTTGCAGGGCGTAGCGTGAGGCCGGGGCCGCCGCCGACACACGCTATCAAGCAAGAGTTCCTGACAGCATCTGGGGGGGAGGAGAGGGGTCGTCACGGCAGGAGGCCGTCACGGACGGGGAGCTGTTTGGAAGGTTCGACCAACACGGAGTCCCCAGGAGGCCCCGTATGGCCCGATCTCTCTTTCAGGGGCCAGCTTTTCATCCCGAGTCGATTTTTTGCCGCCCCAGGGCCCGGCGAGTGCGCTTGGAGGCCGAAAACAGCCAAGACCTCCTGTCGCGATTCTAGGCCTCCCAGATGGGACCAGATTCGGTGGGGTCGGAGGGTCGCGCCGCATCGCCGAGGCATCGGCGATGCGTCGGCGCTGCGGGGCGATCCTCCGACCCTGTCTAGTCGGACCCCATCTGGACTCCGCGCCCGCCCTGACCGACCTGCGGAGGCCCGCGGAGCGTCGAGGCCGCAAGGGGCCAGGACGAGGACAGCTCCGTTCCAGAGCGTTCGGGCACGCTCTCGCGGAGCTCTCTGGAGCGCTGCTGAGGAGGCCGGAGGCCTCCAGCGATTCTTTCACCACCCACCAAGCCACCCCGACCCAACCCGAAGGCCTCAATTCGCCCTCCATTTCCAGGGGGGGGGGTCGGGGAACGTTGAACAAACACATGGAACACGTACCCCCCCAACCCGAAATTCGGGTCAAGTTCGGGTCTTCGGGTTGGGATGGAGTGGTCTGGTAGGTAGTCATTCTTTGCACGGCGCGAGCATGGCCGGGGCCGCAGGGAGGGTCAGGGCCACGGCGCCCGCCGGAGGGCCAGCGGTGTGCCCGGCGGGGCGACGTGCCCCGCCGCCCTCGGGCGGGGCCATGGCAGGACCTGGGGGTGAGCTGCGCCAGGAGCGACAGAAGGACGTACACGTGCAAGAATCCACGCTGGTTTCGAGAGTACGCATTGCCCACTTGTTCGTATAACGCGGCCGGTCTCGCAGATCGAGGGGCCGTGTTCATGGACATAGCTGGGCGCGTACGTCTTTTGTGGGCTCCTGCGCCAGGGCGCCCCGGAGCGCCTGCTCCGGTCGGCGGCGAGCGAGGTGGGGAAGTGAGAAGGAGGAGGCCCTCTCAGAAGGCGGCGGGACTGGACGAACCGAACGAGGAGCGGCGGAGCACACACACGTGTCACGATGGACTGCTGCTGGGGCTGGAACAGCTGCGCTGGATGCGGGAGGAGGGAAAGGATTGGGGGGGAGCATGTTCTCTCCCGTCCTCTCCGAAGCCCTCGCGCCTTCTGAAAATGTCTCTGTGTCTTCGGGCCCGCCAGGAAGGCTTAGAAAGCTTTTCAGAAGGCCGGGGAGCTTCCGAGCCTTCTGAGAAGGCCCGCCCCGTCTCAATTCTCTCCCTCGCTCGCCGCCGATTCAGGGCCCCAGGGCCGCCCGATCTCAGAGATCCCCGATCCCAGCCCCCAGACCTCATGACGTTTCATGCCGTCGACCCCTGGAGGACTCGATCCATCTCCCGGGGCTGGTTTTTCAACCCGAGTCGCTTGTGGACGGTCCCCAGGTCCAGTAGAAGGGACCCCAGAAGCCAGAAATAGCGAAAACCTCCCGCCGTGATTTTTTCATGGCCCGAGGGGGTGTGGGACTTCCGAGCATTCTCTTCAGGTGGAGGGCAAAGGGTGAAATCTGAAATGCCGTTTCGATGGATTTTCGAGGCTTGAATCTGCAAAGGGGCAATCACAAGACGGATAGATTTTCGAGACGGAAAGTCCATATGGATTTCACCCTAAGCCCTCCACCCTAAGAACATGCTAAGGACTTGTCCCGGCCCGATGTTGTCCATGCCTCCGTTCTGCTGCGCTGGCCCGAGGCCAGAAGGCGCGGCGCGGCCGTGGAGGACGAGCTGCGCGGCGCCCGCGGGGACCACCAGGCTGGGCAGGGGGCTGCGGCTACGGGGGGCCGACGTGGGCGCGGACAACAAGGGGCACGAAGAACGTCAGCCCCTGACCCAGGTTTTTCGCTACTCTTATGGCCTCTGGGGGGCCCTTACGGGGCCTCGGGGCCGTCAGAAAATGACTCAGGATGGGGAACCGGTCTTGGGAAATGGGCACTGGGTCTAGACCTCCAGGGGTCGACGTTATGAAAGACATCTTCCGAAGACGTCGGAAGTCTGGGATGGGCACGAAGAAAGACCGCCAGCCCCTGAGATCCTGGCGTCTCAATTTTGTCGAGCTAGGCGATTCGGGCCCCAGGGCCCTCACAGATCGATCCCGCTTGACAGATGCCGCATGAAGACAGAGTATGGGGCCTGGGTCGCGATTTTCTACGATGCCTCAACTTGTTCGCGCCGTCGGATCTTAGCGTCCTGTCCATTTCGAACAGGATTCGCCGTCCGCCGTCAACGCTCGCTGTTGAGCACCGCGCCTATTTTTGTCCGTACCCACCTCGAGCGTCCACAACCTTCCTGAGAATGAAAAGTTGACGTATCCCCTCAACGAAAGACGGGCAGAACGCGGCCGAAGTGAGACGAGGACAGTTCCGCTGGTGGAAGCTGGCAGAAGACGCCCCGTAAAATGTGATATATATATATATATATACACACATATAACGGCGCACCGGGTCCGGGGGCCCGGGGCCGGGACCTCGACCGCAAATGTGGGCTCCGGGGGGCCCGGAGGCTCGTCGCTGCGCGCGGCGGGGGTACTTATAAGTACTTATGCAGTTACGCCAATTATAAGTAGCTCCTAAGTCGCTCGTAAGTAGCTGATAAGTAGTGTAAGTAGCTCGTAAGTAGCTCATAAGTAGTGTAAGTAGCTCATATGTAGCTAAGTTACTTAGGAGCTACTTATAAGTAGGGGCAGCCTACTTATAAGTAGCGTAAGTACTTATAAGTACTTTGGCCTACTTATAAGTACTTACGGCCTACTTATATAAGTAGCGTAAGTTACTTACGAGCTACTTATGTAAGTGGCGTAAGTGCCACATAAGTGGCGCGTAAGTGCCACATAAGTGGCGCGTAAGTGCCACATAACTGCAGTTACGCAAACTAACGCCATGTATGGGCATGCATTTTCAATCAATATATATAACAGCGCGCGCGCTGAACAGGACGCCCAAAACACTTGTGACGCCAATGTCGTTAGCCCAAAACCCTAAGAGAACCTTGGTGCCCGATCTGGAATATTGCGCGGGCGCCGTGGGAGGCATGCTGCGAAATCAATAGTTGTTTCATGCATTTGTGCTGCCGCTGGCCCAGACAAAGGTGTCAGCCACCCTTCAGTTGCGTTCAGCGCAGCCCCCGCCTTGCGTTTCGCGCATTGCAGTTGGGCCATGGCGGGTGAGACCATGCAGGCTCGCGTGGAGCGCGTCCAGGAGCAGATCTTCGACATCATCAAGGAGTACACGTTGAGCCATTGCCCCCCGATTCTCCAGTTGCGCGACCAGGCGGTGCGATTGTTGCGGAAGGAGGGTCTGCTGAGGCGCCAGAAAACGAATGGGCGCTACGTGGCCGTGCACCCGCGGAACAGGTACGGCGATGGCATAATTCCATCCCACGTGCGCACGCTGGTGCGCAGTTTTTGCAGCGACGGGTTCAGCATGGATGAGGTGGGCGTGCCCTTTGCCATCGAGATGCCACCCCCATCTCACGAGCGCCACGCCGAGGCACTCGAGTTCAACGGAGACCTTGTCAAGGAATCCCACGGCTTCTTGCCGCCATACGACGAGGGCGAGATCAAAATCCTTAGCGTGAGCAAGTCGCACACGACCCAGGCGACCCGCTGCATTCAGTTTGGCAGCCCTACAGATTCAGATAACGTCGAGTTCGGTACCGACGGGAAGCTTGACATCCACAAGATCGGGTTGAAGCGCCCCACGTTGGCAGATGCTGCGAAGGAGGGGTTTGAATGGGACGTGCTTGTCTGGCAGGCTGAAGACGCATTCGGCGCCATTATAGACTTGCTCCAGGACCCGCTTAAGTTTGTGAAATCGATGGCCCACCCTTTAACTTTTCGATTGCCCCCGCCCCCGCCCCCCCCCGCATTTATGTTGGCTTTAGCCGCGTTCAATCAGGAGTCTGGAAATGCTGCGCAGAAGGTTTCCATGAATGAGACTAGGTGGGAGACCTTGTTCAAGATGCACGGGGACGTGCAGAAGATCGTCACCAACTTCGAAGCCAATAAAAAGGAGGGCGACATCTTGGACCCCGACGTCGCGTGGGGTAGGGCAATAACAAAAGCGCAATCCAGAAATCCAGATTTCGTTTCAGAGATCCAGAGTTTGGCGACGTTTGCGAGGAAGCTCGCTGGTGGACCAGACGCACCGAATTTGAAGGAGCTTCGGGCTTTCAACCGTTCGTGCCAGAAGCCGCGCATTGTGCAGGGCCCCGTCTTGGCGGCGGTGGCTGATGCAGTGATCGGCTCGGATGGTTTGGGCTGCATTCCCTTCCGCATTGATTGCGTAAAGGCAATGATGAGCGCCGACAGCAAGTATGCATCGGGCGACTTTCAGAACCTCTTTGCATCGGGTGACTTCGGGCTTAAGCTCACGAGTAACAAGGAAGTGCAGCGCATGATCTCGCAGGCAGACATCATGAAATCGATGGCTATAGACATCGCAAAAACTGTCAACCTGTCAGAAGACAACGCGGCCGTGAAGACGTTGATCAACAGGTTCGGCATGAGGCTCGTGCACCATTGCATGAAGAAGCCCCCAGGAGCCAAAAGTTCGAGTCGCTTCACCACATCGGCTACGAGTACGTGCAAGACCTGGCTACCATTGCAGGCACGCAGATCACATCCCCGTGGGCGAAGAAAGGAGCCCCGCCCAAAGCTCCCGCGCAGCAAGCTGCGGCTTCTGCACAAGTGCAGAGCGTAGGCGGAATCGCCGACAGGATGCACAAATTGGCAAGTATGGGCGTGAGCGCCAATTGCCACATCGAGGTCATCAAGATGAAAACTGTATACAAGGTGCAGGAAGTCAAGGAGGATGAGATCAAGCTGCAGAGCATCGGCGATGGGAGCGACTACACAGTCGATTCGGCATACCTCCTGAAATCGCTACTCACCCCGCGTGCACAAGAGTTCAAGGTGATCACAAAACGCGAGCCGAAGAAGGACGCCGCGCTCTCCCCCTTCCACGCTTGCAAGCCGTAGGAGGGCGGCGTGTATACTATAGGGGGAGGGGGTGGGGGAGGGGGCAACGATTTTGGCAATGGAGTTTGGTTGTCTTACACACCCGCAGCCCACGTGCTCTTTTCCTTTTGTTCTCCATCCCGCACCGTTACCCCAACCCCACCGCCCATCCCAGCCCCGCCCAAACCCACCACCCCCGCAACCCATCCCACCATCCCAACAGGAATACATCAACGATTGGAGTGCCAGGTGCGACCCGCGCTCGAACTCGGACTGGCAGCGCATGGTGTTGGTTGGTCACGTGACGTCGGCGCTTGATGCATTGGGTAACCTACAGGGGGCAGCGGGCGAGATGGCCGACATCGTGACGGAGTCCACGGAGCACCGCGGCGTGTACGCCAAGGTTGACATCGATGTCTCCAGCGCGATCTTCCCGCCCTTCTCGACCAAAGTTGCCTTCTCGGATACAGCTCCAAACGGTGCCATCGACGTCGGCGCGGAGATCACTAATGCGGACGGCGTCGCGCAGAAGCTTTACATCTTCATGAAGCTGCAGAAGCATGATCCAGGCGGCATCGCGGACAACACGCGCGGCAGCTACAAGATGGCGAAGATAGAAGGGTTCATGCCGCGCTACTGGCTCATTGACAAAGAGGTGACCGACCCCAAGAAGTCTAACATGGCCATCAAGCTTCACACTGTTGACGCCTCGGTCGGCGCGGAGAAGTTTACATTGAAATACCGTTCCTGGAAAACACCAAACCCATCAAAAAGGGTGACCAGCTTCGTGCACTGAAGCCGCAGGCGGCGAAGGCGCCGCCGATGAAGAGGGTCCGCACGCAGTAGTCGTGGCTCGCGGAGCCGAGCTTATTAGACACTTGTGCCGCGATCTCAGGTCGGTGGGGCGGCACGCCGATTAAGGAGACAATGGTATTATTATTGCGGATTTCCTTTAGCGCTTGCAGGACACACGGCGTCCTCTGGACACATGGCGTATTCTTCTCTTTCAGCGCTTGCAGGAGAAACAAAAACAGCTCGCATGCGCTCGCGCGGGGAGAGGGGGATGGGGGAGGGGGCAGCGGCAGCGCTGGTCCAAGCCTCGTCGCTGCGGCTGGGCGCGGGCTCGATTGCAGTGACAAGCCGTCAGTGATCAAGCGAGGTTGCGCTCGGCCGCCGCGGGGGGTTCGCGCGGCTGTTTTCACGCGCGCCGATGTCGTTCACGATCGAGGCGAAGCCCGTGGTCCAATATCATGCCGCGGACATGAAGCACGTCCGCACGTGGGTGCCCCAGTACACCAAGACGATCGATGGAGCTACGTACGTCGAGCTCAGGCAGACAGATAGACCTCTCGCTGTCTTACTCGGCCTATCCCACGAGGGCAAGGCCAAGTACTGGAGCAAGAGCTGCATCCTGGAGGATTTGCGCAAGGCGAGGAACACGCGCGTGGACGAGGTCTTACTTGCCCACTTGCATGCGTGCAACCCGTGCGAGAAGCCACCCGCTCTCCCAGATGGCTTCAACAGGATGGCGGTGAATCCCGACGACTTGCCCTATGTTACCAGCGTGGCTTTGACTTGCAACGAGGGCGCGACCTTCAATATGAAGATGACCGTGGAGCTCATGCCATTGAGGGTGCCATGTGTTGAGCTGACCGTGGAGAATCTCACTTGGCTCCAGAAGGTGGCGACGGCGTCGGCCTTGCAGCCAACGCCTGTGAAGCCGCCCAAGCGCAAGCGCCCAGAGGATCGCATTGAATTGCCCACGCCAGAGGCGAAGTTCGATTATCGCAGGAAGTCTATATTCCTGCAGTGCAAGGATGCAGACGGGCGCAAGCACTTGCAGTACCAAAAACCAAAAACCATGGAACTCGCCGACATTGAGACAGCGATTGAGACCCTTACGGGCGATATTCTCAAACGTGGTTGGACGGTCTACGACGGCAACGCCGATGACGACGATGGCGGCGGCGATATCCCGCAGTTGGAGTCGCAGGAGTGAGCGTTGTGATGCGCGTGCGCACAGCAGTCTATCCTAGCATAGGCATTGGCGGATGCAGCAATGCAGTGTCGCCGAGGGGGGACGGGTAGGACAAACAGATTTCGTTGCATGTCCAATCGGTGCTGTTGCAAAAGTCTAGACGCTTCGCGCATCACCGTCAGCCCATCCAGAAACAACGCCCAGGCGAGTTGAGGTGATCAGGGAAGTGCGGGAGCAAGGAGGGGGGCAGCCGAACCGTGCGAAGGAGGAAGGAGGAGACGGAGGATGCTGGATGGATGGATGAGGGAGTGGGGAGAAGGAAGATGAATAGGAGGAGGAGGAAGAGAAGGAGGATGAGGAGAAGGAGGAGGACGGATGACGGAAGACGGATGAGCAGGAGGAGGAGGAGGGCGAGCAAAATGGCCAAAGGTCTCTTGGATGCCTGTCGGAGCCTCTTGGGATATCTCTTGGGCGCTTCTTGGAGGCCTCTTGGGCGCCTCCTGGCGGTCCTGGGGGTCTCTCGGGCGTCTTGGGTGCCTCGGGGGGGGGGGGGGGGGGGGGGGGGGGGGGGGGGGGGGGGGGGGGGGGGGGGGGGGGAGGGGTCTTGGGTCCTCTTGGGGCCCTCTTGGGAGCATCTTATGAGAGCCTATTGGGGCCATCTTGGGGGCAATCTTTGCGCCTCTGGAAGCCTCCTGGGCGCCTCTTGGGGCAATCTTGAAGGAGATCGATCAAAGAAGAGGGGCCCCTCAATTAGCCTTGCCCCTTTAGAGCCCCCAGAATCGCCTCTTGGACCCCTCTTGGGGCGCTCTTGGAGCGCTCTTGGGCGCTCTTGGGGCCGTCTTGGGGCTCTCTTGGGCCCCTCTTGTGTCCCTTTTGGGCCATTTTGGGGCCATCTTGAAGCCTCGGATGGCCATCGGAAGCGAAAAGGCGAGAAGCAGAACATCATTGGTTTTCCGAAGGTGTTTGAAAGATTTTGGCCTCTTGGGGGGCCTCTTGGAGCTTTGGGGCGGTCTTGGGACCTCTTGGAGCATCTTCGGAGCCATATTGAGGCATCTTCGGCTATCTTGGGCCATCTTGGAGCTCATCTTATAGGCTCTCCGAGGCGCTCTTGGAGCCGTCTTTGGCGAACTACCCTCTGACACCTCGCGGGGCGCCCTGTCCAGGTCCATGGGAGAGGGTAAGGGGGGAGGGGTAAACCCCTCCCCGAAGGGGAAGAAGGAGGTTGGAAGAGGAAACTCCCTAAACCACCTACGCCCAGAGGGCTTGTGGGATATGTCAACCCTTTCCAAATTTCGCAGCGATCATCGCTTTCCAGCCCCCGCACGCGTGCGTTCGCTACGTGGCGCGCGCGCCGCATAAAGCGGCGGAGGCGATGGCAAGAAAGAGTGTCTGGGGGTGGTAGGTGGAAAGACAAGGAGGGGAAATGGTGGCAAGCGATGGCGGTGGGAGCATGGGCGTTGGGAATTGGAATTGGGGGCTGGAGGAGCGAGGAACATGGGTCGGATTTTTCGTCAGCGATCTCTTGCTGGGGCCCCAGCGGTGATTAGCAATATAAGCAGCAAGAGTCGTGTTCCACTCCCCTGACTGCAAGACACGCACCTCATGCGCGTGGCATTCGGATTTCCGCTGTGATGAGGAGCCGCCATCCATATACAATGTACTTAAAACTTATAGTGTACTGTATGCACTATTGGCTCAAACCACCAGCGCGGGCGCTGCAGCTAATATGATAAGCGCGGTCAGGCCAGCCCCCGCGAGCATCGCAATCATCCCTCCATCTGCAGTCCTAGCAGAGGCGGCGTTTGCGCCGATGGTATAGCCCTCGAGCGGCGTCACAACAGAGCAGAGTGGCAGTTGCGAGTCAACATCGGCAGTTGCCAGTCACAGCAAAGTCGGCGTTCGCGCGCCAATGATCTAGCCCTTGATCTCGTCAAAGGACCAGTCCTCGGAGTCCATCCAGATCTCGTCATCGGGCCCGTCCGCGGGGTTCACCTCTTGTAAGCCCTGGTCGGATATCATCTCCCGCTGCAGCGGCCGATCCCACGTTTGGATCCATGGGTCCATAATGAAGCCGTAAGCTCTGTGCACGCCGCGACGATGTTTCTTGCCTCCTCGCCGACGGCGGTAAGGCCGCGGGCTGCGACTGCGGCTGCGATTCGAGGATGCGGGCTTTTCTCTTCGAGACCTGCGACGGCAAGGCTGCGGGCAGCGACTGCGGCTGCGACCCGAGGCTGCGGGCATAGCTCCTCGGGGCTTGCGACGGCAAGACTGCGGGCCTGCCTTCTCGAGGCATGGCGATCGCCGCCGCGGGCGGCTGCGGCTGCGCCGCGGCCGCGGAGCGCGGCTGCGACTGCGGCTGCGACAGCGGCTGCGGCTGCGCCGCGGCCGCGGAACGCGGCTGCGACTGCGACTGCGGCTGCGCTGCGGCTGCGCCGCGGCCGCTCGCCGAGCGGACCGCCGCAGCTGCGACTGCGGCTGCGCGCTCGGCGAGGGACGGCGGTGCAATGGCGGCGTGATGGGGGCGTTCTTGGACCCCATGCTGCCAACCTGAACCGCAACGGCCAGCATCTTTGCGCATCTTATATTTGCATTGCTTATCTGTGCGATTCTTACCATCGCGCTTCTTATCTTCGCGCTTCCTTATCTTCGCGCTGCCTTATCTGTGCGATTCTTACCATCGCGCTTCTTATCTTCGCGCTTCCTTATCTTCCTATCTTCGCGCTTCCTTATCGCGCGCGGTTGGGTTCAGAGAGCGCGCGCGCTCGTGCCTAACCCAAGCAATGCTTGCACTTGCGAGCAGTGGCGCGCGCGCTACGCACCGCCAGTTATCTTGCCTGGCATTCGACGGTCTTATATTTGAACACATTGCTTAACACTATTGTTTGTTGTTGTTCATTTTTCGGACCGCGTCCAGACGCGGAGCCGCGGCCCGCGGCGACCAGTCCTGGCGCGTGAACGCCTGAAAAGGAATCTAAGAACACATGCGCTCTAAACTGGGCGCCCCTCACTGCCAGGCGGCGCTGTCGCCAGGGCCATCGACCGCGGTCGGCTGAGAATGCTGAGTACGATGCCGAATCATACGCTCCACGGCGTTGTAGTGCACCTCTGCCATAATCAGTCGCCTGGTGCGATCTATGACCGAGCCCTCGCATGCCTCTATGGCGACATCGACGGCTCTGGCCTCGGTGGCGTCGTGCGTGTCTATTGCGTCCTGTCGCTCATGCCACATCGCGCCCAGCATTGCCCTCGCCTGCTGGAGCTGGTCCTCCAGTGCGTCCATCCTCTCCTCCAGCGCTGCCCTGCGCAGCTGCATCTCGCGCATCCGCAGATCCATCTCCTCCATGCGCTCGAGGGCGAGCTCGCATGCCTCGGTGTCCTGGGCCTCGATCGCGACGGCGGAGCGCGGCGTCCTTGACCTCGAGCGGCGTGCCCCGCGCCGCGGTGGAGCGCCGCGCTGCGCTGCGGTGGGGCGCGGCGCCCTGGCCCTCGGGCGCGGCGAGCAAGGTGACACAGACCTGGCGCACCAGACCGAGTCGGACGCCGAGAGCTCGGAGATGGCAACGCTGCCAACGTTCCTGCAAGATTCTCCCGAGCACGGGGCTGGCAACGCTTCTGCAAGTAGCGCCGAGAGCTCCGAGAGTGCCGCTTTCTTTCTCTGGCTCGCCCGCGCCCTGCACTGTCGGCGTTTCACAGTCGGCGTCACGCCGCCGCGGCCCTTGCCATGGCCGCCGCGGCGTCGGCGGCCACGATGGGCGGCCATGCCGCCCTCTCACGCCCGCATTCCTTGAAGGACCTCGACCGCGCGGTCAAGTACATTTGGGCCAAAGCGGCATCGGTATAATAATTGTAATTGTAATTAAGCATCGTATCTTCGCGCCGCTTATCTTCGCTTGCCGTGTCTGGCACTCGTGCCGTGGCATTCGGCACTCGTGCCGTGCTTATCTTCGCGCCGTGGCATTCGGCACTCGTGCCCCAAATATTTGCGCTTATTTATCTTCGCGACGCGTATCTTCGCGCCGTTTCATGTTTCCCACCCCCCTCTCGGCTCTCGGCAACTACGCTTCGAGCCGCGTCCAGACGCGGAGCCGCGGCGACCAGCCTTGGCGTGTGAAATATTAACATATATTTACATTCATACACGGACCAGCCAACTAAACGAGCCAAACACATACATCCTAGACCACATAGAGTGCACCATTTGGGGCCAGTACGGCCGACATAGACTGCACCGCATAGACTGCACCACATACCGCATATATTGCACCACATAGACTGCACCACAGAGAGTGCACTACATAAGCTGCTTGGGGCCCACGATGGCTGACAGTGGCTGCACCATGCACATAAACCGCACCACATGCATTGCCCCTCTCACCGTGCGTTCGGGTGTTTGGGCTATCTTAAGCCATTTGAAGGTCATCTTGGTCTGGTGGGCTGGATGCGGCCAACGCCGAACACTCTGGCTCCCCCCCCATCCCCGTTCCTCCCCTTGCGCGCGCGCGGGGAGTTCTGTATTGCGCCGAATCCACAAGATGCGCCAGAACATATATATATATATATATATATATATATGTGTGTACTGGTTACCATTGCCCAAAATTTGCAGTGGTGGAGGACGGTAAGGGTGATTAGATAAGTCCCTCATGGTTCATGAGGGATGAGGCATCGCCCGATCAGCGCCCCGATCGATCAGACACAACGCTGCCATTCAACGTAATCGGCGCTGTCGCCCCCCCCCCCCCCCTCCCCACCCCCACACCACACCCACACCCCTCTCCCCTCCTCCCCGCCCTTCCCCTCCCCTCCCCCCTCCGCCCCTCGCACCCCGCATCGCCCCACAGCACCCCCCCCCCCCGCCACCCCCCCCCCCCCCCCCTTACCCCCCTCCACCGCTTGTGCATTCGACCCGCGCCGACGGCAACCGACGACAACGACTACGACGACGACGACCGACCGACCGACGTGCCGACCGACGACGACGTTTCTATGTGGGGCCGCAGGTGCAAAGACCCGCGCAATAAGCAAAGCCTGCACGCCCCGCTGGCCTCTTTAAAGGGACACAGATGTTTTGAGTTCAGTTCTTGGAAGTACACGTCGGCTTCTGCATTGTGGACAATACAGAACTCCCCGCGCGAGCGCGGGGGTCACCCGCGATCGCGGGTCACCCGAAATCCGTTCGGTCACCGTTGAGGGTTCATTTTAGTGCGCGCGTCCACGCGCGCGGGGAATTTTGCCTTGTTGTACGCGGTTGGGCGTTCGATGCCGATAGACTGGCGCGCTTGGACCTTGCGCATGGGTCCTGGCGCGTCACGCGCATCGCCACATGGCCGCAACAGGGGTTGACATTGGGTGAAGAGGAGAAGGAGGAGGGCAATGACGAAAAATATGATGCCAGCAGGGGAGGAGGAGAAGGACAAGGGCAAGGGCTTGGAACTTATGGGCTCCCTTCGGACTTTCGGGGATGTATATTGGGTGTCCATGAGTTTCCATGCGGGAATATATGGCGCCCCCTGCAAGAATCTAAGGCTTCTCTGGGAATATACGGGTTCCCTTGCGGAAAGATTATATGGGTTCACGAGCGGGAGTTGGGTTCCCGTCGGGAACTATATAATGGTTTCTGCATCGGGGGTCTATGGGTACACCTGCAGGAATCTATGTGTCCCAGTTGGGAATTTATGGGTTCCGCTGCGGGAAGCTACGATGTATCTTGGGAGATGCCCACCATGCGTGCTCTTCGATGAAACCACAAAAACCACAATGGCACCGTGAGCCACGAGCCATGAGAGTTGGAAAGTCACTTAAACCAAGACTCTTTAAAGACATACAGAAATGTTGAATTCAGTTAGAGGAATCACATGTTGCGGACAATATCTTAGAACTCTCAACTCGCGCGCGTCGGAGCTCTGTATTGTCCATGCACAATGGAAAAGTCGACGCGCCCGTCTCTTTAAAACGCAACATAATGTTTGAATTCAATTTTTGGAATTGTATGTCGGCTTTTCTTGTGGACAAACTCATTAACGCGCGCGCGCGCGCGTCGGAGGTCTGTATTGTCCACAATAGACAAGCCAACGCGCCCCTTTTAGGGAACAGCAAAAAGTTTGAATTCAGCCTGTGACATTATATGTAACCTTGTATTGTGGACAATACAGAACCCCGACGCGCGCAATACTGAACTCCGACGCGCGCGCTCGCGCGCGCGCGCGCTGGTCACCATGGTCACCCGCGCGCGCGCGGGTGGCTTTTTCTCGTGAAGTCGGTGATGGTGTTGGTGCTGTTGCTTGTGGTGATGATGATGCTGCTGCAGCTGGTGACGCTCCTTATGCGATGGTGTTGGTGTTGCTGCTGATGGTGGTGGTGATGCTGCTGCTGGTGTTGCTGTTTGTGTTGCTGATTCTCGTGGTGTTGCGGGTGCTGGTGGCGCTGCTGTTGGTGCTGGTGATGCTGACGTTTGTGCTGCAACTGATGCTGCTGCGGGTGCTGGTGGCGGTGCTGATGATGGTTGTGTTGCTGGTGCTGGTGATTGTGGTGGTGCTGATGGTGCTCATGCTTATGCAAATGCGGTTGCTGGTGGTTGTGGCGTTGCTGCTCATGCTTCTGCTGGTGATGGCGGTAACGGTGGAATCATGCAGCTTAAGAGTCGCCTCGGGCACGTTTTCTCGGGGGCCTCTCGGGCCGATATCGGGCTTGTCGTTGATTTCTCGTGGGGCCCACGGTGCGGCCCAATTGATTGACCTGGTCTTGGTGCCATCTTGCGGCTATTGCGAGGGGCGCGAGAAGCCCCTCGGGGGAATCTTGCCCACATTGTTTCCAGAAAAAACTGAAAACGCATTTGCGCTTTTGCAACCCCCCCCCCCTTTCCACCCCGGCACTTCCCACCCGCCATCTCCCAACCAACCCCCCCCCCCCCCCCCCTCCCCCTCGTCCCCCCCCCCCCCCTCCCACTCTCCTCCCCACCCCCCCACCCCCCCATCGCCACCCCTCCCCTCCCCACCCCCCTCTTGCCCCGCTGCTCCCAAAACCCAATTCCAACACCACCCCCTATCTCCGCACCCCCCCCCCCCCCCCTCCACCCCCCCTACCCGCCCCCTCGCCCCCCACCCCGACCCCGCCCCCTCAACCCCACCGCGCCACCTCACCCCACCCCCCTCTCCCCTCCCCCCCGCCACCCTGTTCCCATCGCATTGGGCCATATTGAGGCCACCTTGGAGCCTCCAGAGCTCACTAGAAGAGAGAAGGCGAGACGGCAACGCTACGTTTGTGTCATTCAGGTTTCGTACCAAATTTGGGTTTCTCGGGGTGGCTCTCGGAAGGGCCTGGGCACTTGGAACCGTCTTGGGGCAGTCTTGGAGCCATATATATATATATATATACACACACATACATATGTGTATATATATACACATATATGCAGTCCCCCTCTCTCTCTCTCTCTCTCTCTCTCTCTCTCTCTCTCTCTCTCTATCTCTTTCTCCCTCTCTCGAATATGGAGGATGGTGATATCAACAACCCATGGCCAATGCGCCGCCAGGCACTCTTTTGTTTAGTGGTGGCCAGCGGCCGCCGCGGTGGCCGACGCGGCCATTCGCATATTGCCCTTCATTGGGCGGCGGTTCGGTGGAGGAGGTGTTGGATTCATATACATATAATAATGTATCACATATATCGGAGCGAGATTCAACATACGGCGAAGACCGATCTACGTATATAGCCAATTATTGACGCTTTGCGTATCTCCACCAGCCCATCCAGGAACAATCTCCTGGAGAGCTGACGGGAGAAGGGCTGAATAAACCCACATAGTGCGACAGCGCGGGCAATACCGCTGAATTGAGATATCTGTGGTAGCGAAGGGTGCGGATGCTGCTACGGGTGCTGTTGCTGTTGCTGGCACTGGTGCTGCTGCTGCTGGTGATGTTGCTGGTGTTGCTGGTTCTCGTGCTGCTGGTGATGTTGCTGGTGCTGGTGGTGGTGCTGCTGCTGGGCAGGTGCTGCTGGTGCTGCTGCAGGTGTTATTGCCGCTGGTGGTGTTGCTGCTGGTGGTGCTGCTGCTGGTTGTGCTGATTCTGCTGCTGATGGCGTTGATGGTTCTCGCGTTGCTGCTGGTGCTGCTGCTGGTGCTGCTGCTGGTGCTGGTTTTGCTGTTTTTGTTGGTGGTGGTGCTGCTGTTGTTTCTGCTACTGGCGGTGATGGTTCTCGTGCTGCTGGTGTTGGTGATGCTGCTAATGCGTTTGCTGCTGATCGTGGTGATGCTGGTGCTGCTGATAGTGCTGCTGCCGATGCTGCTGCTGGTGCTGATGCTGACAGTGGTGGTGGTGCTGATGGTGCCGCCGCTGCTGCTATAGTGCTGTCGCTGGAGATTGTGGTGCTGATGTTGTTGCTGCAGGTGATGACGGTGGCGGTGAGAGCAGGCAGGTTAACAACCGCCTCGGAAACGTTTTCTCTGATGCCCATTGGAGCCATGGGCTCCCTTAAGTTGGGGTCCTCTCACAGCGTTATTGGTG
>CAUYUJ010020470.1:0-20000 GCA_963575745.1 Prorocentrum cordatum
CCCTCCTCGGACACCTCACGGGAGGCACCATCCACCTGCCACAAGCGGCCACTCTGGAAGTTAAGAAGGAGGAAGCCGCAGCGGCCGCCGAGCCCGCGGCAGCCTGCAGTGCGACCGACCAGCCAGGCCAGGCCACCCCAGGGACGGGGCCCCCAGGGGCCGACAAAGGCAAAGACAAGGGTCGGGCCACCCAGGACCCGTATTGAAGGTGCCTCAGAGAGCCCGCCTCAGCCCTCCGAGGAAGCGCCTTCAGAGGCACCGCTCCCCTCTTCGCGTCGTATTTCTTTCTTGTTACCTCATGTCTGTTTTGGCAGCAGCACGCGCAAGCTCTCTGGTGTAGGGACACCCGTAGTCTTGCAGGGGGCGTGATTGTAGCGATGTACATGAGCATTCAGGGGTGTATGAGGACGTGTGCTGCCACGCAGCTTTCGGCTCATCGCTCGCGCCGACCGCCAGGCCTCGCCATCATGCGGCGCCTCGCCTGCGGCCTGGCCCTCCCCTCGCTGGCTGGAGCACACCCGTCTTCAGGCGGTGCGCCCCAGCACGGAGGAGAGGCTTTCCTGCGACATGCGGAGCGCAGGACGTTCTTCTACCTTTACGATGACAGCATCTACAAATACGATCACAGCGCCATTTTGGACCCGATCGTGAACAGCACCGCCGCCGCTGGTCCGTGCGGCGCCGGGCTGCTGGGCGCCCCCGCGAGCGCCTGGCCTGAGCAGCACCAGGGGCCCTGCCCCACGCGCTGCCCCCCTGGGACTTCGACGGCTACTACAATGCCTACGCCGAGTACCAGCACGTCTCCTACGAGCACGCCCTCGTCAACTACGACACATGCATCGCAGTCGACCGCCGATTTTGCCGCAGCTGAGCTGACTCCTGCGTCCTCCGGCCACGCCTCGCACCGCATGCAAGTTCAGCTACGAGGGCTACCATCACTCAATACTGCGGTCGACCGTCGTACAGCATATCCTCGATGGCACCCTGTCTTCAGCTTGTCCTCGACCGTCGTGCAGCATATCCTCGACAGGGCCGCTGGCAAGGCCCAGGCACGCAGTGGCGGCTTCAGCCCCGCTGCAGTGCCCTGGCTGCCACCGCCCCCGCATGAAGCAACGCACGCCGCGCACGACCACCTGCGAGAGTTACCACCGACCACGACGCCTGCCGCCGTACGTCGCACCGTGTACCCTCCAGAGTGTCGCACCCCACAGCGTGCCGACCTGACAGCTTCGACATTACTGACAGCGGTGGGCCGTGCCACGCTGGAAACCACGCCGCTGAGCCAGCGCCGCAGACGGCTCCACCGTGGCCCCCACAGACCACAGGCGCCTCGCTGCGAGCCATCTGGCTCCTCGTGCCCTACCTGTGCTTCACCGTGGAGCCCAACACGCTATGTGGGCTGCTAATTATGGCCGTGCTTAGCACCCACGCACACGGCCTGACTACCAGCAACACAGCGAGTCCCGCTTCCCCACTGTGCGCCAGGGGTGAACCTGATGAGGACCCCGCCTTCTGGCACCTGATGAACATCCGAGCACGGCTCATCCCGTGCGCCGCGGCGTGGGCACCAGGTGAGGACCATCAGGACGTTTTCTGGGCATGGCTCGAGGACTGCGTCCCGCACGTCCTGGCGACGCTCCATCTGCCACAGTACGACCACCTTTTCCAGGAGGACTCCGCGGAGAAAAACGACGCCCTGCGACACCGCACCGCGGTCGACATGTGCGAGGATATCTGGCACAGAGCGGGCCCCGACAGACAGCGCGCCAACCGCAACCTCACTCGTATTCAGGGCAGCCACGAGTACCCCACCCGCTACCTTGGCCTCCTGGAATACCAGTGCGCTCGTGCCCAGCTCGTCGGCCCTGAGGCTTTCGCGGCACCACTGCCGCCATACCTCTCACGGGCCCACGCCTTGCTGCCAAGAGGCCTCCCTCCGCCCGACCAAGACGCCCTGGCGTATCTCGTGGATGCGATTCCGCACCACCCGCCAGACCTGCAGCCGCTTGTCGAGGCGGAGCTCGCCGCGGCACCGATGGAACCGCTAAACCTACCACCGCCCGCTGGCCCCCCCGCCCAAAACGCCACGTGTGACCAGCCCGCGGCCGACGCTGAACCGCTTCTGCTCCAGCACGCAGCTGCCAGCGATATCAGCAGCATATCCCTGGACTCGTTCCACGTGTCGGACGATAGCCAGAACGACTCCATCCACGACACGGAAACCCAGGACCCCGACGGCACGCCACCGCCAAGTGACGCTGCCCAGCGCGACCGTGACAGCGATCCCCACACAGGGCGCTCCCGGTCGCGTAGCAGTGCGCCCACCAACTCGGCCCAGGCCGACCCCAGCGCACAGCTCAGCGACGCCGAAGGTGCCACCGTCGCCGACGAGCCAGGCCATGCCACCGCACCGCCAGCTCCCACCAGCCCGCGCAGTGGCGGCTTCAGCCCCGCTGCAGCACTGGCTGGACCTGGGCGTCTTCAGACCTCAGGTGGCAGGACCCCGTCACGCACCCTTGTCCGCCGAGCTAACTCGACTGACTCCAACTCCAGCCCCGTCGACCACTGGCAGGCTGGCCTCGACAACGATCCCATCGAGGTCGCGGACCCCGACGCCAGCGGCTCCCATGAGGCCCCGCACAGCGCAGCGGCCTCTCGACGCTGCGGCTGTCTCATCTGCCTCTTCGCGGTCACGTACGCCATCTTGGTAGCCATGCCGTACCAGGACCAGATCGACGGGTACCTGCCGACACCGAGCCGAGACCCCAGCTACCGGCAGCGACGACGCCGTGAAGCTGCGGCACCAGGCCATCCGTGTCCACTACGCCCCGACGCACAATAGCATACGACGCCGCGCCCGCCTTGTGGGGTCTTCTCAAGTGGACCAGCGCCAAACTCAGAGACATTGTCTCGGGCGGAGCCAGCGCAGTCGGGTCTAGCCTCTGGGGCGCCCTGAAATGGGCCAGCGGCAAACTCGGAGCTATCGCCACAGGCGGAGTGGTTTGCGGTCTCCTCCTGGTCGGCGCCAAACTTCTCGCTCAAGGAGCCGTCGGACACGTTGGAGCCCGCATCTGTGCGCGCGTCCTGGACTCACCCACGGCCCAGTGGTGCCTCCGCTGTTGCCAACCGATCAGGAGCCCGCGCGATGAGGCCCCACACACGCTTCCGCGCACGCATCCCGCCGACCCCGAGAGCCAGCACGTGCATCCCCTTCGACACCCGCTGCTACAGGAACACTACGCCGCTGCAGTTGCCGCCGCAGTCGCCGATGTCACCACCGCCCCCACCGCCGCCATCGTTGAAGTCACTGCCGCGGTATCGCGAGCCTCGTCTGTCACGCCACGGTCGACCAGCCCGTCCCCGCGAGACGGCCCCACAAGCGGCGCGGCCTCTGGCAACCCGCCGACTCACGAAGCCGCCGCAGCTCAGGCCACCGACGCCGAGGCAAGTGATGCACGTGAGCGCACCCTCGACGGCGACGGCGTGCACGGAGCGCCCGACGACGAAGCGGATGCAAGCAACGCCCGTGGTTCCTCTTCCGACATGGACACCCAACCACCACGACGGCGAGCACGCTACGCATCACCCGCCAGGCCCCAGGCGCCTCCAGGCCCTGGTACGCCCCACCCAGCCCTCAGGCCACCGACGCGCAACTTACGCAGCACCATCAAGCGCGACCCAGCGGTCCCCGTGCCGCCGACGAGCATCCTCACCTCCCTGTACCAGAACGGCTTTGCGCTTGGTAACAGCGGCGTGACTACGGAGGACATCGAAGACGCCCTGCGACTCTACGACCATCCTCGATTCACCCATGACCCAACGCTCCAAGCGCTGGCGCCGTGGACTGACATCATGCAGAGGCCCCCGAACCGACTCATTTGGGTGCTGGAAGACTCGGGCGGGAACTCAGGCGAGACGATCTTCCCCTACCTCACGTGGGACCTCCGTGCTCCTACCACTGACACGCCCACGGCCTTCTGGCACGGGACCCGCGGCGACCTTGCGGCCCGTCTCGCTTTCAACGGAGGTCACCTCCTGCCGGGCCCCCGCCGTGAAGCGAAGGGCCGAACCGCCACTAATGTCGGCCGCACGTACGTGGGTGTGCACCCGTCGCTGGCCGCGTGGTACGCGGTGCCGCCTCACCCGCCCCGCAGCCTCGAAGACGACACCCTCGCCTGGGGACCCATCGCGCTCTGGATGTGCGAGGCTACCAAACCGCCGCGCGGTGAGAACTGGCACAACTTCGTGAACGGGGAGGCTCTCGGAGCGCGCCTCATCTACCCACGGGTCCTGGGCCTCCTCATCCGCATGGACTGGTGTGCCCCCACCGAAGCTGCCTCCAGGTGCCGTGCCCTCCCGCACACCTGTGGCATGGGCGACTGCACGCACGCCCTCCACAATGCCGGCTTCGATCACCCAGACCTCCGCGAGGCGGCTGAAGCCCGCGACCAGGAGGCAAAGATCTGGCGCCGGCTGGACACCGCGGCAGCGTGGCCACCGCCGCAGGCACTATACTCGCCAGAGGCAGCTCGAGCATGGGCTACACAGCACTACGACACCGAAGCAGCCACCAGGGCCGACCCCAACCAGCCCCGTCCGCGTGCCTCGCTTCGCAAGCTCCAGCTGGACCCGCAGCCACTGATCGACCTGGTGCACACTGCCACGGCCCAGGCTGTACCCGAGCGGTGGCAGTCTGACGTACGAGCGCCGCGCCCCAGCGGCTCCAGCCCTGGGGCCGCGTCTGGCCCATCGCACACCTCCCAGCCAGGTGCCGCCTCGGGACACAGTCCAGACCGCTCACCGACGGCATCGGGAGCCGACGACCGCCGTACGCCGTCCCTTATCAGCGCGGCCGCCGCCCTCGCCCGAGGCCATGCTCGCCCACGGCGCTCCGCCTCACGTTCGTCACGGCAGAGCGGCGGCAACTCCGCCTCTGACAGCAGCGACATCGATACGTGGGAGCACATCGTGACGGAAGAGGAGCCGACCGCCTACCACGTCCTCGCCTTCCACGTCCGCGATGTGCGGTCCCGTGTGAACGCCCCTGGCGTCGAGGTCTGGCTCGACCCAGGCGAGCATCGCGATGGCGCCTACCTACCGTGGGGGGCGACCGTTGTGGGCCACCGCGTTACTGACCCTGCGGTTGCGGGTCGCGATGGCTGGGTCATCCTTCACCACGTCCACGGCGACACCACCACCAGGCTCTGGGCACCGACCCAAGTCCACGTCAAGGCGGACGACACTTGGCGCACGGTCATGATCGCAGCGGACCTGGGGCCCCAGTGGATCGAGCGCCATGCTGACGAAGCTCGCCTCCCCGCGGAGGCGGTCCGCACTACAGGCCAGTCCTGGTTCGCCGACGTCTGGCCTTTGTGGGATCGACCCCGACCCCACCCAGACGACGCAGTCACCGACGAGCAAGCGTTCCCGCCCCTACCAGGACGCTGGATTTGCCTACAGTGCCGATTCCAATGCTGCCCGTATTGTGCTGCCCGCCGCAACACGCAGCTCGGCACCTCGGGCCAACCGACGTGCCCGGACTGCTCCCTCAGCGGACTGCGTGCACCTATGGACTGGTCCACGGACTACTCTTGCAACAGCTGGACGTGCGTGTACTGCACCGACGACAGGGCCGCCGACACATGCTGCCTCTCCAGCAGATGCCCGCATCCGCCTCGTCCGCACAGCCTGTTCGACGTCCGTGCCACAGGGATGCCTCCGCACATCCTCGCCCGCCAATGCGGCAACGCGCCAGCCCAGCACGACCTCATGGAGCCCCCCCCGAGCGCCTTCAGGCCCCGGGGGGGAGCCTCCGCAACCAGGCCAAGCAGGATACCAGGGCCAATGGTATTTACCACCGAGGCCGCGTCGCGTCCCCAAGCAGGGATTGCCCGACGGCACGAGGCGGCCACCAGGGTTCACAGGGACGGGGATGCCTGAAGACCCGTCTCCCGACCAACCGCTGTGGAAGGAAGGCTACGTGCTCTTCGGCCCGCACCAGGCCCTCAAGGAGGATTTCATCTTCAAAAAAGCGGTGCGCCGACCTTACTCCCTAGCCATCACCAACATGCACAGGGATCGTGTCACAGTCAGGACCGTCTGCGAGTCTATCGCCGAGCGCATCCACACTACCCGCACGCGCTGGCGGGATGTGGTACTGTACTGGGATGCCGAGGGCGGACCTGGGCCTCAAGCTCTCGACTACGACATGCGCCTCTGTGACGCCATGGTGAGTCGTGCCACGACCGAAGCCGAGTTGAACCACGACCGCAGCAACCGTGGTAGCTTCTGTCTCTATGGACCAGCGCACCAGCGGGCTGTGAACATCACGGTGCTCCCCGAGCCGCAGAACATTGACTTCGTGGAGCATGTACGGCGCTACTCACCTGACGGGGAGACTTACCCAAACCATGCCTTCGAGCACGTCTACCAGGGCTGGCGGCGGCCCGACGTGCCGCCCATCCTCCCCGACACCCGCCCGCTCTCGAGAGCCGACCAGCAGCGCTACCAGCAGCACCAGCAGCGCACCCAGCAGCGCGACCAACGCGACGCAGGTCAGCCGAGCACGCCACGCAAGCGCTCTCCCGCGCGCGTCCCGACAGGCGACAGAGCGGTGTACGGCGGGGGCGCCGCCTACCACCGTGGCCCCATTGGTGCCAGGCCCGCGGCGGCAGGGGCAGCCGCCTCCAGCTACGGCCACGTCCCCCACGCCGGGGTGCACCCAGCGATCGTCGGCTACCCGCGCGCACTCGAGCAGGCTCCCCCACGGGCCACCTCGCCCGCGCCAGGGTCCACGCGTGCCTGGGGCCATTACCCAGGCCGCCACGACAGCACCGCCAGCAACCAGTCCGCAGCGGCACCCCCTGCGGCTTCAGCCCAGGGGGCCGCACCAAGCCGCGGCAGGACAGGGCGCCCCGCAGGATGGCGCGAGGCGAACGTGCGCGCCTGGCAACCGCGCCAACACACGCCCCCGCCAAACGTGGCCGCAGCGCAGCGCCCTGCCCAGGCAAAGCCCGCCCTCCCTGAGCGCGAGCGGCAGCCGCTCGCCCCGCTCGTCCTCACGCACACCCAGGCACACCACAGCGCCTCCCCGCGGCACAGCGAGGGTAGTGCCCACCGCGTCAGCCCCCGGCCTGACGCCGCCGACCCTGACCAGGCTGCAGCCTCGGCGGCGGGCGGCACAGGCGGCTCCCGCCCGCCCAGCCCGGCACCCAGCGCAGCGCCGATCCGCTCCCCGAGCAGGGCGGACTCTGCGCGCGCCAACGCCCAGGCGGCCTCGCCACGTGACCGCCACACGGGCGGGCGCGTCCCGTGCAGCCGGCCCAGCAGCCGCCACCGCTCGCGCAAGCCCCCAGGGAGTTCCACGAGCTCGCCGCCCCGCGAGACTCAGGCTGACGCCCAAGCCCCCGAGGTGGTGCCACGTTTCGGTGCCGGCGCCAAAGACCCTAACGAGGTTGACCTCGAGCCGACGCCGTCCACGGACCAGGAGCTGCCACCGCCCACCCGCGTCGTCGCCCCCGACGAGGCGCCGACCTTCGACCCCTTCAAGCACAAGTACTCCGTCAAGGACCTCGCGGCGGGCTTCGGCGGCGGCTCACCGCTGTCTCCTCTGAGCCACGGCGGCGCCCCCGCCACCTCTGCCGCTGCCGCGGCAGCGGCGGCCCCGCGTGGAGTCAGCCCTGTCCGCAACGCGAGCCTCGCGGCAGCGGGCATGGACGAGGCTCAGCGCCAGGCCACCGACCGCGCCGCTCGCCACGCCCAGCTAGTGGCTGACGCGCTGGCAGGGCGTGCGCCGCCGCAGCCTCAGGGCCCACCGCCCGAGGCGAGCGCGGAGGGCGCACACGAACAAGCTGTTCCAGCTGATGCTGCTCATCACGGCACTGACGGGGCGGGCGCGCCGCCGCAGGACGGACCAGCGGTGTCGCGTGCGCAGTATTCGCGCGCGCGCTGCGCCGCTGCCGCGCCGCGCTGCCGCCGCTGGTTTGCTTTTGCTCTTGCGCTCGGCAGGATGGATCGAGGAGTCGCCTCCCCCCCCCCCTGCTGCCGCCTCACCTTTCCTCCCTCCGCCCCCCACGGCACAGGAGTGAGGAGGTTTTTTCGAGGCAGTTTTGCCGATGTTTATGAACCCCCCCCGGCGCAGCGTCGACCATGCCTTGCCTACACTTTTGGCCCGACGGCGGCTTCAGCCCCGTCCAAGCCAATCTGCTGCGACGCCATGAGCTCCTACTGTGGCCAAGCCTCCTACCTGGGTGACGGCCTGGCCGCCCTCCACCGTGCGGGGCGTGCTAACCCCAGCTCCACCGACGGAGATGGGCCAGGTCGCTCCATCCACCTCGTCAGCCTCAACATCACGAGTCTTCCAGCGAACTGGCCAACCATTACCGCCCTAGGTGTCGACCACAACGCCGCTGTCATAGCGCTGCAGGAGACCCGTCATGCCAAGCCTACCAGGCAAGCCATCGCCACCAACGCCGCCAATCCACACCACGGAGGATACCAGGCCAGTCTGGGACCTGACCTGGACCTGGCGCGTGCCCAGCGCAAAGCTGCTCACGGTGGCACGGACCACACGGTCGAGGGCTACACCGGCGCCTCGGGCGGGGTTGCCATCCTCTCTAAGGACGCCATCGTCGACTCCACCGTCGACGACATTGCGACCTGTATCGCCACCCTCAAGGCCAAGAACCGATGGCACGAGGTCTTCCTCCCGCTCTGCACCCAGCACCGCCGCAGGCGGCGACGAAACAACCACGGTCCCGCTGGGATCTACATTGCGAGCCTCTACGGGGTCGCTGGAGGGGACAGCACCGTTATATTTCGGCTTGCTGATTGCGCCGCCGCGAGGGTCGGCTCAGCCCCGTATTTCATTTGTATGGACGCCAACACGAACATCGACGACAATCCACACCTGCTGCACATGATGCAGCACGGATGGTCCAACGTCGCTGAAGGCACACCAGACCACACCATGCACACATATGGCAATATCCCTGACTGGGACAGCGTCACCAAGTGCCCCCGCACTTCGCGCATCGACTATGTCATCGCCAACCAAGCTGCGCGATCCCTTGTCACCGACTTCTGCTATCTGCGTGACTTGCCAGCGAAGTCCCATGTTGGCCTGCAGGTCACACTCGACCTAAGCCGTCTCGATCACACGGCCCCACGCCTTTTGGCCCCCACGCCATACCCTCCAAACGACGGAGCTCATGAGGACCACGAACTCCAGGCACTAGGGACCCACATCGCCGGACGATACCACGACCGCATGGAGCAGGCTGACGCACGCGACGATGTGGAACGCATGTTCGCCCCGGCAAACGAGGCCAGCCATGAGTACCATCTCACCCGGCTGCGGGACCTGCCGCCCCCACCGCCAGACCACCCAAAAAAGAAGGCCCCTACCATGCACGGGCTCACACCCACTTTCGAGGAGCGACCCGCCGTCCCCCGCGCCTTTACCACCTACGGAGCTTCCACGATTCACATGAACCGCCTTCGCAAGCTCCATCGGCAACTTTGCGAGCTTCGCTTCATCGGACTGCACCATCATATAGACTGCCGTGCTATCCCGCCGCACCTGGCGCTACGCATCGACTGCACGTGGGCCGCGGCCCGCCTTCTCTGCCACAAGCTGCGCCCCACGGCCCTCCTGGCTTTTCCTGACGCCTGGACCCCCGACGTGCCAGCGCCACGCGGAGAGCAGCTCGATCGTCTGATCCAAAATCTAGACTCGGAGCTGGCGCGACGTACAAACCGAGCCAAAGCTGAACGCATCAAGATCTGGTCTGAGGGCGTCCGCGAGCCAAGCGGGCGAAAGGCGGCCATATACGCACGGGCTGCCGACTGCTCGCCCACGGCGTATCTCCGCACGCCTACCACTCCCGACGATGCACAGCTCCACTGCGACACCACCGCCTTCAGCCCTGACCAAGCTAGCACGGACGACAGTGACGCCGACACCGACGCCGGGCCGGCGGCTTCAGCCCCGGCGACGGTAGCTCACCCGACACGGACAACGACGACGGCCCCATTCGTGGCCCACCACCAGCCCAGGTTCCCGACGCCCTCCCCGCCAACGCTATCGTTGCCAACGCCAAAGACATGCTCAAGCTCATGGTCGACACCTGGGAGCCCATCCTGGGCACGTACCGCGCTCGCGCGGGCCATGACGCCGAAGCTATGCCGACGTGGGCGGACTTCTACGAAGAATACCGACAAGAGCTGCCTACGCCATCACCAGCAGCCCCTTTCCACCTCACCGACGACCAACTCATCCACTTCATTCGCACCCGTTCACCGCGCCGCGCGGGGGGACTCGACGGCTGGACAACTAAGGAGGCTAAGGAGTTACCCGACGACATCCTTCGCCTCTTCGCCAGCGTCTTTCGTGCTATGCAACGCACTGGCACCATCCCCGAGCCCCTCCTGCACGTGCCAAACCCGTGCCTCCGAAAAGGCCGAGGGGAACTCCCGACGGACCAACGGCTTCTCTCGGTTCTTTCCGTGTGGATGTATGCGTGGAGGCGCCGGCCTACCGTAGCCTCACGACCTGGCGGCAAGGATGGACCCATGCCACGAGCTTCGGCGCCGTTCCCAAAGCCACCATTGGGGATGTCAGCACTTCTCTCGCCCTGCGCATCGAACACGCCAGGTCTTTACTCCTCCCCTTAGCTGGAGCAGCCCTTGACCGACAGAAGTGCTTCGACTACCTCATCACGGACATCTGTCTAAACCTTGCGCTGCACGCGGGGTGTCCACAAGACATCGTTACTGTCCGCCGAAAATTCTACAGACACCACAAACGCTACATCCGCATGAACGGAGCGTACTCCAGGGACCTGGCCAGGACAAACGGTCACCTCCAGGGCAGCTCGTGGTCCCTGGATGACATCAAGCTGCTCATGTGCGTGTGGACAAAGAGGCAGCACCGATACGTTCCTCGATCACTCAGCACTACTTTCGTTGACGACAGCAACTCCACTACCCACACCGCTTCTGAGCTGCAGAAATCTCTCGACGAAACCGCCAAGTTTGACCGATTCTCCGGTCAACGCATTCACCCTGGTAAAGTGGCAGGGTGGGCGCTCACCGATGAGCTGCACGCCGCCGTCACCCAGCTCACACTGGCGGATCGCCCCTCCGAGTGGTCGATTCCTTCAAGCTCGTCGGGAGTTACATCAACGCCGAGGCAGCGCCGGCTCCAGCCGCGCTTAACCTCACGGCCACCGCAGACGCCCGTGTGCGGAGGGCGACTATCCGCCTGCCGCGCATTGGCAAGCTCCTGTCGCCGATGCTTATCAAGGCGCGGCACGCCCGATCCCTGGCCGCCAGCGTCTGCACCACGGGCACCGACATCCAAGCACCATCAGGCCCAGCCAAGACTGCCTACAACCACGCCCTCAAGGCGGCTATCCGCCCAAAGGGGAACAAGTGGGTCGAGTTCTGGACTCTCATGGCCGTGTGCGTGCCGGGACACGCCCTTGAGATCGACGCCATCACGCAGCGTGAAGCATTCCTGTGCCTGCGGCGTCAGATTAACCGCGACGTCACACTCTGCGGGCTCGCCAGAGACCTCCAACACCACGTCCAGACCCTGTTTGGTGGAAGACCCGTCGGGCGACTCGTCCAGTCGCTCCAGCAGCTCCGATGGACCTGGCCCACATTTGGCATCATGTACGATGACTGGGGCTGCCCGATCAGCTGGCTGAATCTACCCCAAACCGCCTTCCTGCACATGCTGCGGGCCTCACAACGCAGGGCATTTCTGCGGAAGATCAAGCCACGGCGACACGACCTTGGCTACCTCGCCTCGGTCAGACAGGGCCTTGACCTCTTCGCCCGCACGTGGCTCGCGCGAACCAAAGGAGCAGCCAAATGCACTGCCTGGCAGCTGGCGCTCCTCCTAAACTACCTGTCGGGCGGGGACCACACCCAACAGCGACGATCCCGATCCAACGCGTCGGCAGACCCCAGCCCCACGTGCCGCTACTGCGACGAGGAAGAGGAAACTCAGGAGCACACTGTCCGCGACTGTAAGTGCTGGGCCCGAGAAAGAGTTCCTCTCACCACCCTCATCAGTGACGACAGTGGGCCCGTCTTCCGCCGCACACAAGACACTGCGGGCTCTTCGACGAAGACCCAGCCCTCCTCGACCTGCAGGCCGACCTCGCGAGGGACCCGCTGCCACAGCCCATCCCGCGGCCCCCCCCTGAGGGTGATCCTGCGGCTTCAGCCCAGGACACCTACACCTCCTACCTTGACAACGACACTGGATGGACATGGGTCTATGCTGCCACGGACGGTGCGTGCACCAACCAAGCCATCCCACTCCTAGCACGAGCGGGCTACGGCGTCTACTACGGCATCGACCACCGCATGAACTACAGTGCACGCGTTCACGGCCTAACGCTGAACGCCCAGGTTGCGGAGACCCTTGCCATCGTCCACCTTACGGCGTGTGCCGAACGGCCCGTGCACGTCTTCGTGGACAACCAGGCGGTGGTCGATGGGTTCCAAAGCATCATCGACGGACATCCAGCGCCGCAGGGCACGCACGCGGAGCTCTGGGCAATGATTCACCGATGTGTCATGGCCAAGCCCGACGTGTTTCGCGTCGAAAAAGTCGCCAGCCACCTGGGAGACCTGGGCATCGACCTTGGGCTCATCGGGCCCATCGCGGAGGAGTTCAACCGTCAGGCCGACGCCCTTGCCACAGCGGCGGCACGCACGCACAACCTCCCCGACGACATCGTTGAAGCTGCCAAAACACGACATCGCCAAGCGACCGTGCTTCACGGGGTCGCTGTCGCAATCTACGAGCGCAGACACCGTACTCTGCCGCTCCCACACCGCAGGGCTGGGTTTACAGCGGCTGAACTCAGCAAAATGGAACCGAACCCCTTGCTGTCGGACCAGGCACCACCCGCGGCTGGACCAGACATCCCGCAGAACCCGGACGAGCTCTGGGCCGAGGCCCAACGGGCGATGTACGACGAACAGGAGGACGACCCGTTCGGCTTCGGCGGGGGACTAGACTTCCTGGACGACGGGCCTGCCAGCGCCAACCTTGCCCCGTCGGGCACCCGCACGACGCCCGCCTCGACTCCGCCACCGAGAGCGGCACCGCACCCACATGATGACGTCGCTCACCTCCAAGACGCCGACGAGGACCTTTATGATCCCCTCGGATTGGGTGGCAGCATAGACGACGTCCCGCCGACACCCCACGCTGCCGACGATGCCGCTTCATCGAGTCGCCACCCGGTCACGCGGCCGACCTCTGAGCCCTCGCACGGCATCATGATTGGTCCCTCCGTGCCACCAACCCCGTCCCCCCACCAGCGCCAGCCCGCGGGGTCGGCTTCAGCCCCCCCGCAGGGCACTGAGCCAGTCAGGCCGTCGCGCCCCGTCCACGCTCCTACTGTTGCAGGCTGCGAGGCTGCGGCTCCTCCGTCCTCATGGGGCGTGGCCCCAGCGGCTTCAGCCCTGGGACCGCGCGACACCCTCCTGTCGCCTCGCCACGGCGACGGCCGCCAGCGCACGGACCGCCGCACCGCGCTGGTCCACCACCTGGCCAGGCGCACCGATGACCTCGTCCCCGCCGCGAGGCCCGCGGCCGCGGGCACAGAGCAGCCGCCCCGCACCGACCGCGAAGCCGAGCTGTCCCAGTCTACGGCCACTCTCCAGCAGAGGTGCGCAGCTCTCGCCGCCGACCTTGCCGCTGCCCAAGCCCGTCAAGGCCCTTTGCTCCAGCGCCTCCACCGCGCCGGTCGTGCCCTCGCCGAGCTGCTTACACCCCCGCCCGATGGTGCTGCGCCGCCACTCACCCTCCATGCTATGCTGTCATCGCTCCGCGGCGCTCCGCCTGGAGCCCCGCGCTATTCTCCGCCATTCTGCCTGCCCGTGTGCACGCGTGGCCCCGCGTCCACGGTGTCAGGGCGTGGGGGCGGGGGGTGCCCCGTCCCTGCGCGCCGCGCTGCGGCCGAGCGCCCAACTGGCGGTCTGTCAAGCCGCCTAGCCACATGTCCGCACGTCGCCTTTCTTGTTGGGGCCTTCTTCGTCACGCGGTCTGACACGTGAGATCTTCACAGTCTGTCCGCCGTCCGTAGCTTCAGACGCAATGCGCCGGGGGAGGGGGTCTGTTGCCCGCCCTCGTATCTTAAGGCTGCACCGCCGCTAATAGTGTTTGGCGGGTTGTCGCACCGCAGTGCGCCTCGCGGACGGACCCTGGTCCGCCTACTTGTCCGGTCTCTCTCTCTTTCGCTCTCTCGCTCTTTCTTGCTCTCTCTCGCTCTCTGTCGCTCTCTCTCGCTCTCTCTCTCTCTCTCTCTCTCTCTCTCTTTCTCTCTCTCTCGCTCTCACTCGCTCTCTCTCGCTCTCTCTCGCTCTCCCTCGCTCTCTCCCGCTCTCTCTCTCTCTCTCTCTCTCTCTGCTCTCTCTCTCTCTCTCTCTCTCGTCTCTCGCTCTCTCTCTCTCTCTCTCTCTCTCTCTCTCTCTCTCTCTCTCTCTCTCTCTCTCTCTTTCTCTCTATATCTCTCTCTCTCTCTTTCTCTTCTCTCTCTCTCTATCTTTCGCTCTCTCGCTCTCTCTTGCTCTCTCTCGCTCTCTGTCGCTCTCTCTCTCTCTCTCTCTCTCCTCTCCCTCTCTCTCTCTCTTCTCTCTCTCCTCTCTTCTGCTCCTCTCTCTCTCTTCTCTTCCCCCCCCCCCCCCCCCCCCCCCCCCCCCCCTCCCCCCCCCCCCCCCCCCCCCCACCCCCCCCCCCCCCCCCCCGCCCACCCCCCCCCCCCCCCCCCCCCCCCCCCACACCCACCCCCCCCCCCCCCCCCCCCCCCCCCCCCCCCCCCCCCCACCACCCTCCCCCCCCCCCCCCCCCCCTCAACCCCCCCCACCCCCCCCCCCCCCCCCCCCCCCCCCCCCCCCCCCCCCCCCCCCCCCCCCCCCCCACCCCCCCCACCCCCCCCCCCCCCCCCCCCCCCCCCCCCCCCCCCCCCCCCCCCCCACCCCCCCCCCCCCCCCCCCCCCCCCCCCCCCCTCTCTCTCCACTTTCTCTTCTCTCTCTCTCTCTCTCTCTCTCTCTCTCTCTCTCTCTCTCTCTCTCTCTCTCTCTCTCTCTCTCTCTATCTCTATCTCTATCTCTCTCTCTCTCTCTCTCTCTCTCTCTCTCTCTCTCTCTCTCTCTCTCTCTCTCTCTCTCTCTCTCTCTCTCTCTCTATCTCTCTCTCTCTCTCTCCATCTAGTCTCGGCTCGAGAGTTTCCACTCAGAGCGAGCCCCAGGAGGCAGCCTTCGCGCGGCGAGACTGTCATGCTGATGCCTCCTACCCCATCCCAAGTCTTCGCAGGTACTGCCGCCATGGAGCCACCAGCCCAGAGCCGCAATGCCCGCACATGCAGTTCGTTTCACCCTCAGCTACTGCCTGGCCCGCTTCGAGAATACCACTGCCAATTCATCGAGCATAGGCACCAGAACCTTCTCATCTACGTGCCCGTCCTGCACGGGCGCGACCTTCCTGAACCACCTGGCCACGCCCCACGCGTGCTTCGAGCGAATCTTCGCGAAGATCTCCGCATTCTAGAGCACGACGTGTACCACCTGCGCGCTGAGCTGCGCGCGCACCGAGCTGACCACCACGCTCGCCCACACGGCACTAACGCCGACACCGACGACTTCGTCCAGCACTTGCCCACCCCGCTACGGCCAGGTAATCGGGGGGGGGTCGGGCTCCCGACTGCTGAGGGAGACGGTGCTGAGTGCGGTCGGGCTGTTCCCACGCCTGCCGTCGTCGCGCCGTGCGCGACAAGCAGCCGGACCCCGACCCCCCCCCGGGAGCGCTTCCGCGGCCTCGCCAGCACCGCCCTCACCTTCACCGGCATTACCCCGCTGAACTTCGGGTGCGTCCTCGGCCCTACTTGCGGCATCGTTCTCGGCATCGTCGACGCGGTCCTGCGCACCATCGGCACGGGCACCAGGAGCGTCGTCAACAACATCGTCGACTCCACCAGCACGGCGGGTCCAGCCCACCCTAAAAGGGCCGTCAAGGTCGGCAGCATGATCTTCGGCGCCATCGGCACCGCCTGCGGCTCCAAGGGCACGGCGCGTCGGGCCCGCCCCACACGGGCCACCATTTTCGCCGCCGTCATGCTTGTCGTCGCATCGACCTCAGCATCGACACCAGCACTGCCGACCGCATTGACGCCTGCCCCGACGAGCCCACCGTCATCACCTGCCCTGCCCCCTCGCCCGTGCCCGCCAGCGAGGGTGCAGTCTTCAGGCGCACCTTCGGCTGCTGGGGCCGCCATGCCACGATATGTCATGTCCTCGGCACCTGCATTGATGAGCCTTTCAACATCTTCTGTCCTGACGCTTCGCCCAGGGCCGCTGGCGAGGGTGCAGTCTTCAGGCGCACCTGACGCCAGTGGGGCCGCCCTGCCATGCTATGACCCGTCCGCCTTGTCGACGCCAGCGTCCGTGCCAATGCCCGCATCGACGTCAATATCGACGCCAGCATCGTCCTCGGCAGCACCCACGCCCACGTCCATGACGGACCACACCCCAGCACCGCAGACAGCACCGACGCCAGCTCTAACGACGGCACTGCAGGCAGCCTCGACGCCAGCGGGGGGCACAGATTCGACACCATCCCCGCCCCCTCCCTCGCCCCGCCCCGATGGAGGTGGAGGAGACGACGACGACGACCACGACGACCATGACGACGCTGCACCGACGCCGGCTCCGATGTCAGCATCGACGCTCGCATCGACGGCAGCAACGACCACAGCTTCGCCGACTCCGACGGCTGCATCAACGGCAGCGATGACGGCTCCGACGGCAGCTCCGTTAGCATCGTTCGCATCGCCGGCGCCGACGGCAGCATCGCTAGCATCGCCGGCTCCGACGTCAGCATCGTTAGCGTCGCCGGCTCCGACAGCAGCATCGACGGCAGCGACGACGGCTCCGCCTACAGTTTCACCGACTCCGACGGCAGCATCGATAGCTTCGCCGGCTCCGACGTCAGCATCGACGGCAGCGACGCCAGCACTGCCAGCGGCGGTTCCGATGTCCACAGCGACCATGCCCACAACATCATTGTTGGCGGAACCGCGTAAACAGAGGGAGCCACGTCTGCACGCCTACAGCGGCCATGCTTACATCCACACCCCACTGCGATACGCCCCATCGGCGGCCTCACCCGCAAGCGCCCACACAGGATCCTGTCATCGGCATTCGGCTGCAAGCGACGCCAGCACCAGTAACAGCCACTCCTTTGCTCCCTGTATGGCCACTCGCTCGGCGGCGCCTTCAGGCCCGCCGAAGCATGGTGACCTACAGACGCCAGTGTCGCAGTCAGCATCGACACCAGACCCGACATCCACCTCGACGTCAGCAGCGAGGCCAGCACCGACGACAGCTCCGACGCCAGCAACGCCGACGTCAGCTCCCTCGCCTGCGCCTATGCCGGAACCCACGCCAGAGTTGCAGCCAGCATTGACGCCAGCTTCGACGGCTGCATCGACGCTAGCATCGACGGCAGCACCTACCACCGCGTCGACGCGAGCACTGCCAGCGGCAGCACCCACGCCTACGCCTACGCGGGCGCCAACGTCAGCGTCGCAGTCAGCACTGACGTCAGTTGAGGCGCGAGCACCGACGCCAGCGCTGACAGCAGCTCCGACACCAGCATCGGCAGCGTCAGCATCCACGCCTGCCCCCTGGACGGCAACGTCAGCGTCGAAGGCAGCACCGACGTCCCTGTCGACGCCAGCCCCGACGCCAGCACTGACGACAGCTCTGACACCAGTGACAGCGCCGGCCCCGAGTGCAGCCGAGGCGTCAGCATCAATGACAGCAGCTCCGACGCCAGCATCGGCAGTGTCAGCATCCACGCCTGCCCCCTGGACGGAAACGTCAGAGCTGAAGACTGCGGCACAGTCTGCATCGACGACAACATCGACGACAGCATCGGTACAGTCTGCTCAAGGCTGGCTCAAGGCCTGGTGGGGCGGGCAGGCCACTCAGTCCGAGTGGGGCTGTACCCGCTTAATTTCCCGATCGCACCTGTACCCCCTTAAATTCCCGATCCCTCCACAGTCATCGACGACAGCACGGACGGCAGCTGTGACGGCCGCATCGGCAGTGCCAGTTTTCGGGCGGCCGCCCACGGCGGCAGCCATGTCAGACTCACCGGCGGCATCATCGTCTACGTTAACATGCGTACCACTGAACGTATCAGTGCAAATAGGTGGGACAAAATGCGTTGTACTTTTCAAGAGTGTGTCAGGGCAGTGCTGTGCACAGTACCCCATGGGCACCCACTGCGACACCCCGTGGGGCAACAACTACAGACCAGCGAAAACAGCCTCACAAGTAACACCTACGCCCACGACTACGGCGCCACCAACTCCAGACCCGCACGCAGCTCCGACACCAGCGACAGCGCCGGCCCCGAGCGCAGCCGAGACGTCAGCACCAATGACAGCAGCTCCGACGCCAGCATCGGCAGTGTCAGCATCCACGCCTGCCCCCTGGACGGCGACGTCAGAGCCGAAGGCAGCACCGACGTCCCTGTCGACGCCCGCACCGACGCAAGCACTGACGACAGCTCTGACACCAGCACCTCCAGCGCCAGCGGCCGCCCCCACCACGCCGGCACCAAAGCCAGAGTCACAGGCAGCAGCGACGTCAGACCCGACACCCACCCCGACGTCAACAGTGAGTCCAGCACCGACGACAGCTCCGACGCCAGCACCGCCAGCGTCACCACCCACGCCCGCGCCTACGCCGGTACCCACGCCAGAGTTGCAGCCAGCATCTACGCCAACTCCGCCGTCTGCATCGACGCTCGCATCCATGGCAGCATCGTCCATAGCGTCGACACCAGCACTGCCAGCGGCAGCACCCACGCCCACGTCTACGCGGGCACCAACGTTGACACCAGCACCAACGCCGGCACCGAGCGCAGCCGAGACGTCATCGCCGACGACAACTCACACGCCAACCCTGCCAGATTCAGCACGCCCTGAGTCGTCCGCGGCGGCACCAAAGGTGGCACCCACGTCAGCCTACACGGCAGCGTTCGTGGAGCGTGTGTGGTTGGAGGTCATCGAGTGGTACAACGTGGTGTCACCGTCCACGTGGGCCACCCTGTGCGCCACGTACGTCATGCACTCCTTCTTCATCGGCTTCCGCGACGAGTGGCGGCGACGGAGCGCAGCTACAGCGCGGCGGCGACGCCGACAGCGCGGCGGCGACGTCGACCGCAGACGCCCTCTAGGCCACCCGACGGCCGCCCAGGGCCGCCCTGGCATCAGCCCCCACACTGCCTCGAGCCTCGAGCCGACCTCCCTTCCAAAACCTGGTAGCACGCCAGCGGGGGCGGCTTCAGCCCCCCCGCATGGCACCACGCCTGCCATTCCTGTCACCGGCCCCCACACTGCCTCAAGCCTCGAGTCGACCCCCCCGCCAAAACCTGGTAGCACGCCAGCGGGGGCGGCTTCAGCCCCCCCGCATGGCACCACGCCTGCCATTCCTGTCATCGGTCCCCACGCTGCCTCGAGCCCTGGGGTGACCTCCCCGCCACATCCTGGTAGCACGGCAGCGGGGCCAGCCTCGGCCGTCTCGCATGCTCACACGCCTGCCCTGGGTCCTGGCTCCCTCGCAACCTCGCGTGTTAGCACCAGCACTGCCAGCACTAGCACTGTGACTGTACGGGAGCACTTCGAGCGCTTCCTCGGACCGCAACCAGCCACCATCGGTCACCTCCGAGCCGCAAACTGCCGTTTGGCCGCTTGGATCCCACCACGGCTCCACGCGGGCACAGCGGTCATCGTCCAGGGCCAAGTCCACAACCCCATCAACGGCCTCCGAGGTATCGTACGGGGGCAGTCCAGCGAGCACCCCGGCCACTGGACCGTCACGCTGTCGTCTGGGGACACCGCCCACCTGAGATGCTCCAGTCTGACCGTCCCTGCACCTGCGCTCCGCGCCGAGATGCCGTCCCCCA
>CAUYUJ010020470.1:25000-82500 GCA_963575745.1 Prorocentrum cordatum
TGAGACCCCCGCAATATTTTGAAATACTCGCATATCTCACCCATAAATACTCCCGAGGTGAATCCTTTCCGAGACGTGCGCAACACAATCCCAAAGACCTCGCTGTCAAGGGTCACTGGATGTGCCGATCGGAATGCTCCCAATGCTGGTAGGAAATCTTCTGATGGGTATTCTGGTCGAAATCTTGGACCCTTCAGCTCCAGGGTAGCTTGAGTCCCGGGGGCAAGCGTCGGCGACGTAAGCGTTTTCGCCGCATTGGTGAGTTCTCATTCTGTACCAAAACCATCATTGTATGTATTGTATGCGCTTCTTGTCGTTCTCTAGGCTCAAGTTCAAGGCTCAAGAGGCCCACAATCTCTACATCCCACTTCTACCTCATACATCCCTTTGCATTCCGACATGTTTCGCTTTCTTGCACCGCCTCTTTGGGCCGGAATGCCAGTGGAAACACACCGCATGGGGACACCCAATAGGCCAAAGAAAGGAGCTCGCTTGCACAGCCCCTTGAATGAGTTGGGCGACGACACATCACTCGCGCGCCTTCAAGCACCGCCTCCTTTTCATCAACTGGGACGTGCTGCATCCGCATCCGGTGAAGCACAACCTGCACCTGATGAAGAAGATGACGAAGATGACGATGAAGAGCCAGTTTGAACGAAATCAATACGGAAAATGTTCAAGAAGCACTTGGCCCCTACAGTGCGCGTTGTCCGGGACATAGGGTACGAGATGAAACAATTCAAGGAAGAGATGGCCTCAGAGTTTGAGAACATGAACGATCGGGCTACGGCTTTGGAAGAAACAACGTACGATAGGGAAGACATGGAAATATTGATGACGAATTGGACAAAATGGTAACTATAAAAGTGGAACAACTGACAGAAGATTTTCCAAATATGGGAACACAACAGACACCGAGGCCAACTTCTGGCACTTCCGCGCATACGGCTGACGAATATTACCACTACCGCGAGAAGCGGGCGGCCACAGCAGTCATTGACAATTTGGACGGCTTCGACGACGACATCGCCGCGTCCGCCTTCGCCCGGGAGAAGTTTTCCGACATGCGTGGTCCGATACCAACAGACATAGATTCAAAAGGCTTTTTCCGACATAAAATTTGCTGAACTTGAAAGCATGGTGGACAGGGACACTGCTGTGGACGGGGTGCAAGCACAACTTGGGTCTCCAAGGACAGAGCCCGCTGACCGAGCAGCTCGTAATTCCGAATTCGGGGGCAAATACTGCAGGACGACAAGAACAGCGAGTATGTGATCAACGTGAGCGACACACGGCAGCAAAGGATCCCATAATTGAAGACGGGTTGCCCTAACCGAACACGGGTTTCCATAATTGCCGACACAGGTTTCCATAATTGACGACGCGGGCTTCCATAATTGCCGACACGGTTTTCCGGAATTGCCGACACGGGCTTCCACAATTGCCGACACGGGTTTCCATAAACACGGGTTTCCATAATTGACAACACGGGTTTCCATCATTGCCCACACGGGCTTCTATAATTGTCGACCCATAATGAGCAGCTGGGGTTTCCGTAATTAACCGCCTTCGTGTTTTCTCTCTTTGTGTTTTTCCGTTTTTTCTTCCAACAGTTATCTTTCTTATTTCGTTGCGTGTTTATTTTCCAGTTGTTTGTTGTTTCTCTTTTTATGTGTTATGTTTGTTCCCCTCCTCTGTCTCTCTCTCTCTCTCTCTCTTTCTTCTTTGTTGTTCTCTCTCTCTCTCTCTCTTTCTCTCTCTATCTCTTTCTCTTCCTATGCATTTTTTCATCATGATGTATTTTGCCCCCCCCTCTGCGCCCCAATGCTCGCAAACCGAATGCGGGTGAGAGGCGCAGCGCCATTAGATAGCAAAGTACCCAGCGCCCACGGAGGAAAGGCCGGAGAGGGATACTTCCCCCAAGCTAGGCAGATGATATGTTATTAAATTCTGGAGGGCGGAAAGGAGCCAGAGGTGAGTTTTGGAAGACCGTGTCTCGAGTTATTGATGTACGAAAATCGCTTCTTCCGCGGATTACGAAGAATAACGTTTTTTCAAGCGTCGGTATGTTTTGATGCAAGGCGTCAGACATTACGGTTTCGCGGTTGTTGGCACAATTCCCCGAATATGTTATAGGTCGTTTGCGATGTTGTTATTGCGTGTGCGTGTTTGATAATATTTTTTGTTGAGGTCGAATTGGAAAAATGTTCAGTCGGTTGTGGTTTCGGGTGGTTCAACACCATGGGAAATTATCTCTGAAAAAGAACCGCGTCTGAAATGATTCATCCAGGATGGATCACGTCATTACCGGCATCGGAAACCGAATTGCGCGATCGAAGTTATAAAAACTTTGTAACAAAATAGTCATTGCTCATGTTTAGGATAAGACCCTTTATGTTCCGTACAAATTGTCGCAATATTTCCTCATACATGTATTGCACAACCGCATTTATTATTTATCAATTATACGCATTTATGTCTTATTGAACCGTCGTCCGTGGTGGGGTAAAATATTGTCCATGCCGCCGCGTGGTTGTGGCTGCGCACTGCGGTTAAATAGCAATTCAGAAGTCATATCGACACGGGTATTTAAAACAAAAACAGCGGGTTTACGCGAACCTCGCTATTGAAATAGAAAACCAAAAATAGCATAGCCAAATATATTCGGCGGGTTCCCATTTCGGATTCCGAATTCCATTACCGAAAGTATATAAGGCATTGTTCGTGAATTATCTTTATGCCCCATGGGATGCGAAGCATTTCCATTTCATCGTTCTAATCATGAGCATTACAGCTGGGCAACAAAAATGGTAATAATTTCCTCTGGTTCTGGGGTTCCTCAATGCTTCGATTCGGAAGTTTACGGCCATTGGATAGAATAGTGCCTTCATTAGTGGTGCGTGCGCGAAATTGTTTTCCAATGGTTTGTGAGACGAAAAGTGTGTTGACCCGAAAGATTTACGAATCGTTTCTCTTCAACCATGACTTACGCACGTTGTGTTTAAAATTATGTGGGTTTCTCCTCCTCTGCTTCTTCCTCTTCCGTCTACTCGTCCTCTTTGTATTTGGTTTCCTGTTTTTTTTGTGTGATGCTGGAAAACATGGAAAATGAACAAACTCTGATTACGACCCGCATCGCGATTACTGCCAACACGGCGACCACCACAAGAAAATAGCAAATACCAACCGGGCGCACAACATGTCCAGCACGATTTTCCCCATCTCCGGTCTCGTCCCTCTCATTGTCGCTACTCTTTGCCAAGCCGCCTTTGCCGCAATGCGCGTCCCATACGTGTTTCGCCCCTTTCGTCTTTCCCCTTCAACCCGTCGCCCGCGCGTCCTCATTGATTTCTCCCTTGCCAAAGTTAATTTTATTGCACGGAATCAACAGGACGAGAAAAATTGAAAAAAATATAAAGAGAGAGAGGGAGAGAGAAAGAGAGAGAGAGAGAGAGAATCAGAAAGAAGAAAAATATAACCGAGAGAACGAAAGAAATAGAAACCGTTTCATGGTGGAAATCCGTGCCGTCTCCCAAGCGACGCAATGCCTTACCAAATACATGTTGGTGGACATGTGGGTTTTATCGTTTTGATTTCGTAAGCCATGTCTGGGAAAAAGAACGGAACAATTAGGCCAAAATACAAAACCATGTACAGAAGATTTGGTAAAAAAGTGTGAGTGCATTGTGAAATAGGTACGCCGTGGCATGAAGGGAGGCGCACAGGGGATGTCAAAAGGCGACGCAGGGAAATATGACACATTGCAGGCGCTGGTTCGAGAGTGGGGGTTAACCAAACAGAGCTCTCCATAAAAACACGTCGCTGAAACACGTCGCTGAAACACGTCGCTGAAACACGTCGCTGAAACACGCCGCTAAAACACGTCGCTAAAACACGTCGCTAAAACACGTCGTTACAACACGTCGCTAAAACTCGGCATTGCAGAAGGTTGTCGGGGTGGGGAGTTGGCTTGTTGTCCGCTTGCAATCCCGGCAGCCCTCTGGGCGTAAGTGGTTCAGCCAATTGCGTCTTCTTACTGCTCAAAAATCCTCCTTCCTCTGCTCGGGGGAGGGACCCCCTCCCCTGAGGCGTCAAAGCGTCCTGTTTGGCCCAAGATGGCTCCAAGAGGGCCTCCGAGAGCCCAAGAGGCCTCCAAGATGGCCCACGATAGCTCAATATGGATCTAGATAGCCTCCGACACGCATCTAAGAGGACCCCAGACGGCCCCAAGGTGGTTTCAAGTGCCTTCCGAGCCCTCCAAGGACCCCCCCCCCCTCAAGAGGCCAAACATCCTTCACACATTTCAAGAAAATCGATGTTTTGTGGCCTCTCGCTTTTTCGCTTCCGATGGGCTCTTGAGGCCTCAAGATGGCCCCAAGATGGCCCAACCCCCTCTTTTTGATGATCTCCACGCCACCACCCCCAAGTGGTGGTGGTGGCGTGGTTCTAATGACGTAATTCTAGTGACATGTTTCTAGTAACGTGTTTCTAGTGACGTGTTTCCAGTGACGTGTTTCCAGTGACGTGTTTCCGGCGGCGTGTTTCCAATGACATGTTTCCAGCGACGCGTTTCCAGTGATGTGTTTTTCTAGTGACGCGTTTTTGGTGACGTGTTTCTCGTGACACGTTCGCGCTTTTCGCGACGTGTTTTAGCGACGTGTTTTAGCGACGCGCGTTCCAACGCCGCGTTTCCTGTGACGTGATTCCAGACGTCTTTCGAGTGACGTGTTTCGAGCGGCGTGTTTCGAGCGGCGTGTTTCGACCGGCGTGTTTTAGCGACGTGTTTTAGCGGCGTGTTTTAGCGGCGTGTTTTAACGGCGTGTTTTAGCGACGTGTTTTTGGCACCGCCGCAGCCACGACTCCAAACGCGACTGCGACCACCATTACGACCACGACTACGACCACTATGACGACCACCACCACCACTGCTGCACCACCACGGCTACGACTCCTACCACTACTACCACCACCACCACTGCTGCATCTACTACTACCACTGCTACGACCACTACGACCACCACTCCTACTACCACTGCTACCACCACTCCTACTACCACTACGACCACCACTCCTACTACCACTACGACCACCACTCCTACTACCACTACGACCACCACTCCTACCACCACTCCTACTACCACTACGACCACCACTCCTACTACCACTACGACCACCACTCCTACTACCACTACGACCACCACTCCTGCTACCATTACAACCACCACTCCTGCTACCACTACTCCTACTACCACCACTCCTACTACCACTACTCCTACTACCACTACTCCTACTACCACTAGTCCTACTACCACGACTACCACCACTACTACCACCACTACTAATTCCCTTACTCCCGCAACCTCTACAGGCCCTACAGCGACGTGTTTTAGCGACGTGTTTTCAACGACGTGTTTTTACGGATACCAGCTCTGTGTGATTAAACACGTCTTCTGTTTGGTTAATTTACCCCGTTCGCTGGTTCAATTGACCTGTCGGAGCCCATCAATTACCAGCGCTACAGTTAAGGAATACCAGCAATCATATGACCATCACAACGTTCGCTTCAGGTTTGTTGAAAATTCTAATTATTTTGGTATTCATTTCAGACAAGGTCGCCACAGGATCGCTCTATTAAGTCTCCGTGCCTAAGGCGGTGTTCTTAATATTATTACTGCGTATGTGCCATATCCTAGGTATGACCCAGAAGATAAACGCGATTTTTATGAATTGATCGATTCATGACCAAAACGACGCAACCATACATGCACCACGGCATTCGGGGATTTCAATGCAAAGATCTTCCAACATAAACCGTGAAGAAAGGACATTGGGGGGGCAACCCGCATTCGAGAACAAATTGCCGCAATGCAGAACCAATGTTTACGGAGATTATTTGATGGACGCGCGTTGAGCCACAGAAACAATCTTTTATAAATACATGTTTGGAACATGGAACATACAAATTCGCCGCGTATGCGCCGGATGCCCCGCTCGTAGAACCAATTTCAAATGCCGAATCCAACTATGGAGCACCGTTGGCATCATTTCTTGTTGCAAGTTTAGAACGTCCATCTCATTTGGGGAACAAAAAGTTCAGCATTGCATTCTGGGGAAAGCACCCTGTACTGATCGTGATTTGGCGGAGAACTACAGCGGCGCATTTTGTGGGGCACTACATGCCAATGCCATCCCTGAATATTGAAATGGATGCGTTCCGCTTCAGGGGTCGCCAGCGGGACTGCTAAGCAAACACATTAGTCATGGATGATATTAGAGACATGAAGCTTTTGATTGCCAAGGACACCGCTCGCCGTGCATGCCCATGCGACAAACAAAAAAGACTCTCCAAGGTCATTCGGAACTCTGTGACAAAAGATAAACGCATGTGACCCCATGATAAATACACGGCGGCCCTCAGCGAGCAGTTCGACAATTTCGGAAAAGATTTGTGGAGAAACTCGTGCAAATCAAAGATTGAAAGGGAGAAACCGCTGAAAACAAGAAACGTACAATGAATTGGGTGGTAAATTTCTTTGAACATCACCAAATCTTCGGTTGGAGCACGCATGAAAGACTTTTCAAATCAATACGAACGCTTTTCCAATGAAAAAACTGACCGCCGTTCTCAGAAAATTGTTGGTTGGGGAGGTTGCCGGGATTGATGACATGTTTCCCGAACGACGGGGAAGCGTCGGAACATTTCTTAGTGCTATGTCAAAAACAATGTTGAGACCGAAACGACAGATCAACACCATGGAAAATATCATGTGTCGCACTGCTACACAATAGAGCGACGCCAACCTCCCGGCTAACTACGGGCCAATTGCGTTTCTATCTAACGGTTATAAAATAGCGGCCTCAATTATACAAAGACGCTTGCAATTGATGCGAAATACGCAATTTGGTTTCCGATCTGGCAAGAATACAACGCAAAGTATTTTCATCGTTGTATATTTTGCCTCTTGCGATTTCTTTGTATTTTTCTGGGTTACGGAAAAAAAATCTGACATATTCAAACGCGACGAAGTGCATGATTACCGCATTACGCCGATTTGGAATACCAAGAAGAATTGTTAATTGTATAGCAGGGGTGTGTATATATATATATGTGTATTACGAATATTCTTTTATCCGAATAAAAGAAGCAGGCAATTCAACAACAAGACATCAAAAAGCTGGGATCGCTCAAGGCTGCCCGTTGTCTCCATATGTATAATCGTTAAATCGGTGATGTTCTTCGACGTTGACAAACACATGGAAGAATGCACGGTAGCCATCCAATAATTTTCCATTATGGCCACATTTTTGCACATAGACGAGACGGATTTGGTGAACAACAGCACGCACATATTAGAATCATGTTTGAGTATTGCTATCGAGCAAGGGGCTGCATACGGGCTAGAGCCAAATTTGGACAAGACATTGGTTATGCAAATAAAACACAATTTATGTATCTTTGATCCGTCTGTGGGAATCTCTTAAAAATAGTGAAATGGAGAATTCGCCTCGAAGTTCATTGCAGGCGCGTCCCTAAAACAAAATTTATTGCAATGGAAATACGCATGGTTCTCATTATCCCTCACTTGTGTTCCCGATGCGCTTTCCAATCCCGTTCCGATTCCTACATCCGACCGCGGCGGTTTCCACTTTATTCCGGCTCCCAACCTTAAGTTTATGGTGGCCCCATCGTGCACGCCATTTCGACTTCCGACCCGACGTTTACGCTCAATCCAGAAGATTTGTTTCCGGTTCCGGCTTGCCGTTTTAGCAGCCCCAGTCCAGAATTGATTTTGTCGTGATCAGACGATTCCCGAGGCACTCGCAAGAATAGAGCATAGCAATTTTATTGTTCGTCAATCCAATCTGTCTCTATGTTTGAGTTGCCTTTGGATATGAGGGTGTCGATTTGCGCGGCACGATTTACCTCATCTTATTAAATCGGATCACCTCGTTGGTGGGGAAGCGGACCGGCGAAGCATCCCCCCAAAACTTGGATTTTCCGATTCTTGCCTCCGACATCCCGATTTCGGATCCAATTTCGGATCTTTCCTGTTCGATTCTGGCGAATCAACCCATCAATCCGTTCTGTATTTTACCATGTTTGGTTTTTGTTCAGCACGCCGGGGAAGAAACCAACCCGAATCCGGTGAATCCGGGACCCGAAATCCCCAAACCTCAAGCCCGGGCTCCAACAATCCGACTATGAGTCCACATTCGGTTCGTGGCCATGTAATTCCGGCTGACGATTTCAAGAGTCCGTTCTCGACCACCATATTATTTCCAACTCTGGTTCTGGTGCCAAAGCCATTCCGACCCTAACAAACCTAACGTATACTACGGTTCCGGTCCTAAACTCATTTCTGACCCCGCTTGTAAGATTGCCCACAATTATATCATCGAAGCGGAGTTGTATTGCGGCTCCGGTACAATTCCCAAGTCTGCTCGCAGGAATATTGACGAGGCGGACGTTTGCTACGATTGTCAAGTAAGGTAGCACTTCAATACTGCAACGCTGAAAAAACCGCGTGCAAAATATTATGTTTTTACGCATTGTGGTATTATTTGTCATTGGCGTAGCAATGTTTTTGGCACGACTTACGAGAACGGATTTTTTTTTCGGAGCAAATTTTTAATCAACAAAAAACCGTAGAACCGTAATCAATAATCGTGTAAGATTTGCCGTGTTTTTCGTTTTCCCGGCCGTTTTGTGTTAAATCTACGGCTGCGGTATTTGAATTGAAAATCATTTCGGCGTCGTGGAAATAATGCGGGACGGGAAAGTATTCCGGACAGAATACGTCCCATTACTATTGTGTGATTATTGCTTGAACGTCCCACTACTACTAACATTTCAGATGGAATGCTGCCGGGTCCGGTTATATTACCGGAAACCCTTCCGGACAACATATGATTTTCGCCAGAATGTGCCACTAATATTTCAGATTATCAACAAAACAACGCTGGTTTCGACAGCACCTTGGTGCCGGCCGCAATCTCACACGGAAAATCCGGGCATTCTGACGCTATGGATACCGTCGGTTTTTTTGTCTGAAACTCAAAACCTTCCTTTGGTAATGTCTAGTTTCCGGCAATGCTGAGGTCGCAACGAACCCCGCAAAACGTAGTAGGAGGACATACATAAACATATGAAAAAATAGAAAAATATTTTTTAACAACAATCCACAAACGAAGTCAAAATAATCGGCACGAGCGTTCTTATTGTTTCCCCGTGCGCCTTCCTACCACCTCCTGTTTCTTCCGAACGTCACCTCTCATTACATGCTACTTCCTAGTTCCTCCCACGTCCGCAGCATTTGGAACATTACAAATATTGTTTGGCGATGGATTTGTTTCTATCTACATCCATAATTGCATGTATCCGTAACCGGGATGCGCGTTTATTTGGGTACATAGGCCTTCATATGTTTATTTAGCAATAGGCCGTGCGTTTAGCAGACCTACCCAAGCAAATATTTGTCATTATCGTTGATGTATTCTCCCTCATATTGTTCCTTCCTTTTCGGTTGCGCGTACGCACATTGGCAAAAAATATCCTTTTATCGTCGATGCTCTGGCTGATTTCCCCCCGATTGCGTGCCCGTTCTTGGGGATGACCCAGAAATCACAGGCCGTAATGGGAATCCGAATCGGAATCCGAAGCGAACGAAGGTCGGTCGGTCGGTCGAGCCATACGCCGGAGCGCGTGGACAAGACCGAATCGGAATCGGAGTCGGAACCGGACGAAAATCCGGATCCAGAATCAGAGCCGGAGGAGGCCGGAACGGGAGTCGGAATCGGAGTCGGAACAGGGAGAGGACCGAACAGGAATCGGGGTCGGGGCCGGACAAAAACCCGGAGCTGGAATCGGAGCCGGAGGAGGCCGGAACGGGAGTCTGAATCGGGGTCGGAAGTGGAAGAAGACCGAACAGGAATCGGAAATGGAGCTGGACGAAAATCCGGAGCCAAAAACGGAGCCGGAGGAGGCCGGAACGGGAGTCGGAATCGAAGTCAGAATTGGAGGAGGACCGAACGGGAATCGGAGTCGGAACCGGACGAAAATCCGGAGCCAAAGTCGGAGCCGGAGGAGGCCGGAACGGGAGTCGGAATCGGAGTCGGAAGTGGAGGAAGACCGAACGGGAATCGGAGTCGGGGCCGGACGAAAATCCGGAGCCAAAGTCGGAGCCGGAGGAGGCCGGAACGGGAGTCGGAATCGGAGTCGGAAACGGAAGAGGACCGAACGGGAATCGGAGTCGGGGCCGGACGAAAACCCGGAGCCGGAGTCGGAGCCAGAGGAGGCCAGAACGGGAATCCGAATCGGAATCGGAAGTGGAGGAGGACCGAACGGGAATCGGAGTCGGAACTGGACGAAAATCCGGAGCCAAAAACGGAGCCGGAGGAGGCCGGAACGGGAGTCGGAATCGGAGTCGGAAGTGGAGGAGGACCGAACGGGAATCGGAGCCGGACGAAAATCCGGAGCGGGAACCGGAGCGGGAGGAGGCGAACTCCTTCCGCGCTTCTCCGGAATCCAACCCTCCCAATCTCACTCACGCCCGCTCCACTCCCCTGTCGTCCTCCCGCCTCCTCCAGCCTCCTCCGCGCTCCTCCCGCAGCAAAGAATGGCCATGCAGCAATCATAACCGTTTCAGAAAAAAAACTGCGGGGGTCCGGGTGCAAAAATCCAGGGCCCGCGGTCCAAGGTCGGGCCGAGGCCCGGGGGCCCGGGCAACAAATCAGGGGTGGGGCATTTTTCTGAAACCGCGCGCACTTTTTCTGAAACCTCCTACGCTTTTTCTGAAACGACGCGCCCTTTCTCTGAATCTGCTCAGCCTTTTTCTGAAACGGCACGCCCTTTTTCTGAAACCGGCCTTTTTCTGAAACTGCTGTGCACTTTTTCTGAAACGGTTGCTGCCGGGCACCTGCCTGTGCGGTGCGTGGCTGGGGGGCCTCAGCGCCTGGGGCGCAGGGCGACGCCGCCAGCGCTGCACCGGGGCAGGGGGCGCATCGGGGCGGTCGTAGGCATCTTACCTCGAGGTTGCGCTCCGAGCCATAGCTGGCGAGGACAAGGACCCGCGCACCAGCCGCAAGGCGGAGGAGCTGCTGCAGCTGCTGGCGCCGAAGCAGCCTGCCCCGCCGCCAGAGCGCCCAGCGGCGGTCTTGCAGCGGGCCTATACACGAGTGGGCAAGGCCACGAAGGCGCTGGAGAAGGCTCGCCAGCGCTGGCTTCGCACGAAGGACGAGTACCATGAGGCGCAGACGGCTCTGGAGAGGGCCACGGAGGAACTGGTGGCAGCGGAGCAGGATGAGGTGGAGGCGGCCCGCCGCGTTCTGCCCGACAAAGAGGAGGATGAGCAGAGCCCAGTCATCGACGTCGGCACGGCCATCCGCGACGGCATCAAGCTCGGTGGCAACCGTTTCAGAAAAAGTTTACAGCAGTTTCAGAAAAAGGCCAATTTCAGAAAAAGGGCGTGCCGTTTCAGAAAAAGGCTGAGCAGATTCAGAAAAAGGGCGCGCTGTTTCAGAAAAAGCGTGGGAGGTTTCAGAAAAAGTGCGCGCGGTTTCAGAAAAATGCCCCACCCCCGATTTGTTGCCCGGGCCCCTGGGCCTCAGCCCGACCTTGGACCGCGGGCCCTGGACTTTTGCACCCGGACCCCCGCCGTTTTTTTCTGAAACGGTCGTTGCCGCATGGCCGTGCTTTGCTTCGGGAGGAGCGCGGAGGAGGCTGGAGGAGGCAGGAGGACGACGGGGGAGTGAAGCGGGCGTGAGTGAGATTGGGAGGGTTGGATTCGGGAGAGGCACGGAAGGAGTTCGCCTCCTCCGGCTCCGACTCCGGCTCTGGATTTTTGTCCGGCTCCGATTCCGATTCGTTCTTCCTCCGCTTCCGACTCCGATTCCGACTCCCGTTCCGGCCTCCTCTGGCTCCGACTCCGGCTCCGGCTCCAGATTCTCGTCCGGCTCCGACTCCGATTCCCGTTCGGTCTTCCTCCACTTCCTACTCCGATTCCGACTCCCGTTCCGGCCTCCTCCGGCTCCGACTCCGGCTCCGGATGTTCGTCCGGCCCCGACTCCGATTCCCGTTCGATTTTCCTCCACTTCCGACTCCGATTCCGACTCCCGTTCCGGCCTCCTGTAGCTCTGACTCCGGCTCCAGCTCCAGATTTTCGTCCGGCTCCGACTCCGATTCCCGTTCGGTTTTCTTCCATTTCCGACTCCGATTCCGACTCCCGTTCCGGCCTCTTCCGGCTCCGACTCCGGCTCCGGCTGTTCGTCCGGCTCCGACTCCGATTCCCGTTCGGTCCTCCTCCACTTCCGACTCCGATTCCGACTCCCGCATTTCTCCCACCTTGGGCCCAATTCTTCCCTCCTCATCATTCGACGGACTTTTCCATGTTTATCCCGACTCCCGTAGCGCGCGCGTGCGCGCCCGCATGAGAGCGCGCGTCAACCGCCGGCCACCTCCTTCTGCACCCCGAGCCGCAGCGGCTCCGTCACTTCCATATCGGGCGTTATGAAGAATCCTTTGTCAAGGTTGGCAAGGATGAAATTGTATCTATCGCGTCCTGGTCTGCATTAAGGGCACGTCCAGCAACTGAGCCACTTCTTGGTAAATGGCAAGTGCAGGGGTGCCCCTAGGGACGAGCAGCGTTGTCAGCACGTCTTTCCTGCTCTGGACGACCACCTCGATGTCGTCGTCGTCCTCGTCGATGGGGACCTCGTCGTCGCTGGGGGCGCCCTCGCCCGCCAGGTCGAGTGAGTCCACGTCTTCGTACATCACCACTTCCAGCTCGCAGTCTGCGTCGAGCGGGGCGTCCGTGTACACGCCTTCCCCGGTGCCGACGCACGCCAGCTCGAAGCGCGTAGGTGCCTTGAGGGGGCAGGCGCTTGCATTTCTCACCACGCCCGTGCGCGTTCGCGCGAACGCGCGCGGACGCGATAGAGAGACGCGCGATCCCCCCGCGCGACCTGGCAAGCGCCCTCTCGGCCGCTAGGTGCTCCGCCACTGCGTCGTAGATCACGCCCGCTGCGCAACCTCTCGGAACGCGCGCTGTCAAGAATGACCACGGGGAGCCAAGATCCCACGGCATCTCTTGCCCCCCCACTTCAACGAGGACGGTCTTCTGATTCCCCGCGTCCTCGATCGGCACCACTGCTGCTGGAGGCGGGGTCGCGTTTGTCCGGCCGCGGCCGCGGCCTCGCCCAGTGTTCCCCCGGCACCTGCCTCTGTCGGCATGGTCGCGCCCTCCAGCGCGACCACCTCTCCCCCCGCCTCCGCGTCCACGACCTCCGGCAGCCCTGCGTGGAGCACCCGTCCGCGACCGCACTGCTCGTGCGATCGCCGTGTCGCGTGTCCGCTGAGCGTCCGCCGGGTCTTCAAAGGGGCGTATGAATTTGAATTTGATGAGCAGTGGCACTGCCCCGGAAATTGCACGTCCTTTTCTGAAACGGGTACCGTTGTTTCTGAAACGAAAACATTTTTTTCTGAAGCGGTCCCCGCTTTTTCTGAAACGACGAACGTTTTTTGTTGAAAAGGTTGTTGCGTTTTGTGAAACGGCATTTTTTTCTGAAATTGCTGTGTTCTTTTCTGAAACGGCAGTCGCCCGCATCAAGCTACAGTTCTCTTTCGGCAAATTGCTCGACGGGTTGGAACTCCAGGAGGCTGATCGCAAGATCGTGGAGGAGCGGTCAGAGGCCGTCAACACGCTGCTCCAGAAGGCCAGCCGGGAGGCGATGGGAGGCCTCACCACCGACCTTGAGAACATCCAGAAGGAGATGGCCGAGGTGGCCGCGCGCGGGACGAAGAAGAGGAATACCGAGGAGCAACCCAGTGCTGGAGTTTTTGCGCCTCCTCGCGGCTCTCCTCAGCAGCATGTGGGCAGCCAGGCCCCCCCCCCCAGGCGAGCAGCAGCCTGCAGGCGCGGGAGGGCCCAGCGGCGCCCCAGCCAGTGTCGAGCCGCCCAGAGCAGCTGGAGCCGAGAGCGCCCCAGTGGTGCCCGACAAGAAGGAAGCCCTGCAGCAGGAGGTGGGCGCGGAGATCCAGCGGGTGCGGCAGAGAGTCCAGCAGTCACTTTGACGTCAGCGAGGCTCAGAGTCGGGACTACACGCTGTACATGAGGAACCTGTCCAGGTTCGGACCCACAGCCAAGCACCTCCTGCAGAAGCGCGAGCATGACTTCTACGTCCTGCCAGAAGTACACACGCGTCCAGAGGAGGCAGATGAGCATGTAGAGGTTTGGGCGCGAGCAGGTTACAAGCCAGTTTTGACTCCGAGCCGTGCATCGGAGAGCAGTATGAGGCCAGGCGGAGTATCCGCAGGCTGCATAAAGGTTTTTTCAGTTCGAATCGTTTCGCCATCTCTCCAGCGAGCCCAACGCCACGCTGGGCATGCGAGATCTTCAGAAGGGACAGCAGCCTGTCACCAGTGGCGTTGATTTTCACGACTTTGTAGGCTTCCAGACGAAGGTGTCAGGACAGGCGTTTGGCATCTTTGGCATCTATCTTGCCACAGGAGTGGGCTTGCGAGGCGAGAGCGCCCGCAAACTCGCCAGCCTGGGCTCCTTGCTGCAGTCCCTTCGCACACCGTGGTTAGTCATCGGCGGCTGGAAATGTGAGCCAGAGGAGCTCCAGGTCAGCGGATGGCCTCATTTAGTAGCAGGAGACATCAGAGTAGCCAGCAATGTAGAGTATACATGCACTGTCTCGCCTTGTCGCATGCTTGATTTTTTAGTCTGTTCAGCGTCAGCAAACCACCTCACTAGTGAGGTTGTGGCAGATGCGGGGCCCATCGCGGGAGCGGGCAAGAGCCACTACGGCCTGATCGTCCGCTTGAGGGTATGCATGACAGAGGCATTGCGCAGAGTTCTGAGCTTGCCCAGACCGTTCCAGCAACCGCCGCCAATGAAGCGGGGCAAGAATCCAGACAGCAAGCGCTCGAGGCGAGCAGCTGCGACATCACAGAAGAAAGGCGCAGGGGGCGACGACGCTCCCGCGCAGCAGAGGCATCCAAGGAAAAAGATTACTTTCAAGAGTCCGCCGACGCTCGAGTATCTCTGCCCAGACGATTTGGAGGAGGAGGAGTTCGGGGGTGGTGACGGCTGGTCGGGCGGAGGCGAGGAGGAGGGCGCTGTTGAGTCCCAGGCGCGCCCTGAGCAGCCAGAGGCGACGGGGTTCAATCACCTGCCCCATCAGTTGTCTGCCGCCCAGTTAGATCAGCTATGGCACGGGAGGCAGCTAGGCCCCCATGCCACAAGCAACTTGAAGCCTCCAGAGTATATCGAGCAGTCGCTTTCGTTCCAGTTAGATCGGACGGCTTCCCTCGCGGGAGGGGTGGAATACGCCCGATGGGTATCGCGCATGGAAGAGTTTTTCATCCTCGCACACGCCGCGCCACCGCACAAGCGGAACGACTACCGCGGGCGGGGCAAGGCCCGACCGCTAGTTTTCAAGCCCGGGGCACAAGGCGCGACGTTCATTTCAGCATCGGATCCAGTTGCCCATTGGTGGGCCACAGTCGCGTTTCTCTTAGAAGAGATAATCAGTTGCCTGCCCCCCCAAAAAAGGTCCGCGTTTTGAGTCTCTTTTGGCCAGAGTCCGAGAGCTAGCCAGCCAGCTTCCCACCTCGTCCCTCATGCCTCTCTCGTCTCGCCTCTGGGGTATCTGGAAGGAAGGGCTGGGGCACTTGGACAAGGCCTCAGATGGAGAAATAGCAGATTTCAGTCTTAAGGCGAAGCATAACGCAACCCGAGCTCACAGAGCGTCGCAGTGCATGAATCAACAAAGTTTCAAAGAATGGGTGCTGAAGCAGGCTCTTGCTGGAGGCAAGGGACTGCGCAGCATGATCAAGCCAAAGAATGTTTTTGTGGGGGAGGTTCGTTCAGGAGCCGCCTCTGCGCCAGACGCCAGCAGCCGAATCGGACTCAAAGAGAGGGCGCGGGGCGCCAAGTGGGGGGCTGGGCGCGCGTGCACCTCAGAGGCTGTTCTTTTATGGCGGGAAGCGCAGAGGCAGGCTATCCAGAACCCCCTCCCGCCACTCGAGCCAGAGCACGTCCAGAAAGTCATGGCCAGAGTGCCAAGTCGAGCCAACGGGATAGATCAGTGCAACAGAAAAGATTTCGCCTTTCTACCGCCAGCAGCCATTCGGCAGTTGACAGACCTGTATAACGCCATCGAGGCGAGAGCTTGCTGGCCACGGCAGCTCATGACTGTCCTAGTCATGTTGCAAGTCAAGAATCGCGAGGCCGACAGGGCAATCGGCCTACTGCCGTGGCTTCCAGGCCTGTGGGGCAGGCTCAGGCATTTTGAGCGAGCTGAGTGGTGCAAGAGGCGAGCAGGTCATTGGGACACGGCTGTTGCTGGGTCATCGGCGCTCAGGGTTGCTGTGTGGAGAGCATTCCAAGACGAGCTTGCAGAACAGTCAGTCATGCCAGATTTCGTGCACGCAAGCCTGCTGTGGGACGCACAAGGCTTCTACGACTCCCTGTCGTGGGAGCTTGTGCTCTCGAAGGCGCTTGCGTTAGGTTTCCCAGCGATGTATTTAACGCTCGAACTTCAGATGCACATGTCGCCGCGTTTTTTTGAGGGAGGAAGGATGTTTTCTGAAGCGATTCAACCCAGTATGTCTCTCATTCCAGGCTCGACAGGAGCTGTAGACCTCGGCAGGTGTGCGCTCTATTTCATATGTGAGGACGTGGCCAGATGCCCTCCTCCAGCGCCAAGTCTCCGCACCTGGGTAGACGACATCGTGCAACGATGTGGGGCACCAGGACAGAGGCTAGTAGACACGCTTTTCAAGGCAGGGCAACAGCTGGTTAATGGTCTACATGCAGTCAGCTTGGCGACGGCAGATAGATCGTGCATCATCTCATCGTGCCCCCAGGCGGCTCGTGAATTGGCCCAGCGTTTCGCAGCGGCCAACATCAGCATTCAGGTGAAACCGAACGCGCCAGATTTAGGATTGGATCGAGGCAGGATAGCAAAACGTAGACCCAGGCAGGCAGCGAGGCGAGCTGCAGCAAGTTTTAAGATCCGCAAGCTCTCGAGGTTTGCGAAGGGCGCACGCAAGCACAAGGAGCTGTCCAAGAGAATGATTTCGGTCTCGGCTTTCGCTCAGTCTCGGTACTCGGATCAGGTGTACGGGACAGCTCCCAGCATAGTGCAGCGCTGGAGGCGAGCAATGGCCGACCTGTCAAGCAGGAGAAAACACGGCCGTTGCTTGACGACCCTCCTAGCGCTAGAATACGGCACGCAGGATCCAGCATACGCAGCAGTTTTTGATGTAGTCCAGATGTGGTTCTCCATTCTAGGTGATTTGAGAGTGAACGTAGAGCGTGTGCAGCGGGGCTGGGGCAGATCGCTAGCCAATTTAAGCAGCAAGGCCCCCAGGCACCGCTGGAGGCGGGTGTGCTCACCCATGGCAGCCACGATCTGTACCATGCTCGATCTTGGTTGGAATCCAGAAGGGCCATGGAGATGGCGCAGTGACATCGGAGAGACCTTCGAGGCCCCTGAGGAGATGTTCGGGAGAGGCCCCCTCGACAAGCCGCACATTCTGTATGCATGCATAGCTGACAGTATCAGTAGGAGACTCTGGGCGAGGGCTGCCAAGAACTCCTGGATGGGGGAAGGGTTGCAGCTTGTGCCCGACATGAAAGGCCCCCGACGACAGTGCCGCATGGCTTTAAAGCGTAGCGGTTTTAAGTGGAAAAGCCTTTTGCAGTGCGTCATGACAGGAGCAACATGGTGTAGGCAGAGACTTTTCGAGCATGGCCTGGAGCCTGACGCCGTTTGCCCTCGCTGCGGGCAGGCTCCAGAAACAGACAAGCATCGATGCTGGGAATGCCCGACCAATCAGGAGTTTCAGACGATTTCCAGCAACATAATTGCCAAAGCGCGGATAGAGTCGGATAGTAGGATAGTATGCCCAGCATGTGGATTCGACGATTGGTGCCATCCACGTGGACATGTGTCCCAGAGCCGACAGAGGAGGACATCAGCTATGTTTTTGGTAGGTCGAGCCACCAAGTTTTTGGCGAACCAGGCGTCATCTTTGGAGGAGGAGACGCCAGCGGAGGGAAAGATCAGGATCCCAAGCTGCGCCGAGTGGCCTGGGCCTTTGCTACCCTAGGCGGTTTCCGTGAGGACGGGAGTTACGACGTGGGGGAGTTGAGGTTGGGGCACTTGCAGGGAGGGAATCGGCCAGGCTTTTTTTTTTCAGACAGTGAACCGTGGTGAAACCACGGCGTTACTAGAGTTTGCAGCTGCAGTCCTTCCGCTGGCGCACGCCATTTATGTGACGGACTCCGAATATGTCATGCGATGGGGTCGAGAAGCTAAGGGTAGGCAAGTTTCCTGACACACATGTAGATGTCTGGCGGCGTCTAGGTGAGACACTGTCCCAGCACTCAAGCAGAGGGATTCGCGTGCTGAAGGTAGAGAGCCACCTTAGTGCAGAGGATGCGCTTGAGCAGAGAGTAGATCCCGCCACCCTTTTTGTCAACGCTATCGCGGATACGGCAGCGAGCAGACTGGCGGAGGAGTTCAGAATTTCGTTTGCCGACAGGTGCAGGGTAGAAATGGCGACGGCTGTAGGTTTTTCGGTCAGGAAACATTTAGCCAAGGTCCTGGAGAATGTGATTGAGACAGTGCCTAGGCATCAGCCCAGTAGGAGAGCCCTGTCTGAGAGAAAGAAAAGGGAAGCTAGCAGTATCCAGATCACGGAGCACAATGGTGCGCACATCTTAGGCTCCAGAGTTAGGTGCAGGGAGTGTGGAGGATCCGCGCCGACGAGGGAGTTGAATCGTTTCCTCGACACTCCCTGTGTGAAGAGTTTAATGAGAGACGTGGTGCTCTCGCCAACGGGAACTCAGGTCTTTAACGGTCGTGAGTTGCATGTGTCACACGCTATCAGAGTCCATCAGAGATTTGGGACTCTGATCTGTTTGCGATGCGGGTTCTATGCACAGAAAGGAGCAAGGAACCGAATTCTTCCCTGCCAGGGCCGACCAACAGTTCATGGGAGAGGGGCCCTGCGCAGGCTTCAGAAAGGTGAAGTACCAGCTGCGCGGTCAAGAGAGACCGACAAAGTTACAGCGGAAAATTAGAAACAGGTTGAGCCAATGGCTGGAAACAGAAAACAAAAACAACAAAACTCCGGCATTATTATTATTTGCGGGTACGTCACAGTGCCAACAGTGAGAGCTCCCCCTTGCGTGCCACAGGCGGGAACGGCGGCGGCGCTACCATTGGCAGCTGTCTGACCGCAACTAGGGTTACAACCGACGGCTGCGACATCTCCACTGTGCCCGCATTAAACGGTGGTCGGACAGAGGCGGGTCAAACAGCCGCTCCCCCTACAGCAGCCTCCTTGGGCACGATGGCTCTGGCGGTGGCTCCGATGATAACGGCTCTGATTGGGGTTTCCCCCTGCGGCGCCCAAACATGGAGGTGGGCAAACGCCGCACGGCTCCAGGCCACATTCATGGGCGTGTCGCTACCATTATGGGCGATATGATTTTCGCTGCTGATCCGACGACGCAGACGTCCACCCCGGAGCTGACACCAATCAACATTTATGACGGCACCGACGGCATCGACAAATACGGGCACGCCAACACCATCAACTGTGCCAAGTCCTACAATGCCGGATTTGCAAGATACCGACGCGTCAGGTCCACCTACATGGCCGACAATTCCAACGCGACCACTACAATGATTTACGACGTGGTACCGGCTACAACACCACTAGGTTATCCAACTTTGGTATTTGCGCTGACATAAGGAGTAAATATTGTAGGTAATAACTGAACGCGGAATTCTCGACTTAAACCCCTTCTCTTTACGATCTGTCCGCCGGCTTCCTTTTCCCCCGCCCGATCCCTCCGTCCTCGGATTCCCCCGGCCTCCGATGCCCCCGTCCTCTGATCCCTCCGCCTTCCGTTACTTCCGATTCCCGTACTACTCCTCTCTTAGAAGGCGTGCCGTTCGACTCCTTTGTTCTCCGATCCTTCCGCCCCCCCCCGCCCTCTGATCTTTCCGATCCCATGCCAATTCCAGAAGGCATTCTTTCCAATTCCTCCGCCCTCTGACCCTACTGCGGACATCGAAATATGTAGAACTACTTGTATTTGGCTATTGGGTATATTACACGTACGATGGGGACGGTACCGTGCGCCGCGTGTTACGGTTGGAGTCAATACTCTGGTACAACGTATGGCGAAGATTACCATCCAAAATCGGTTCGATCACTTCTGTTTACGTATATATGCATCGTACAATTATCGTACAGGGCTTCACCGCTGGCTGGGAAACGCATCGGAGAAGCTCGCCATCCAGGACCAATGGCAAGGTATTTGATACACTTACGGCGGTGTGTTTGTGTCGGCGCTGGCCTCCTTTTGTACGATTACGATGCCATCAACTACTCCGACATCGGTGCCAACTCTGGTGAGGGGAGCGAACCACGTAAATACTACCGCCCCGTATCTTCCGCTCGTCCCCTTTTCCCCCGATACCCGATAAGATTTCAGGACATCTAGTTGACTTCAATGTTCTCCCATCCCCGTGCGCCCCCGATGCCATTCCTCTGCCCAACCCCGTGTTTCCCAATAACGGTTGCCTTCGTTTGATGAGTGATCTGTTGCCATACGGTCTGACCCCATTGGCCGGAGTTCTGATTGGCGAGGCGCGCCACCCAGGCCCCACGCAAGAACGAGCTCTTGCTGCATTCCGAAGGCTGGAGCTCACAGGTGGTAACTCAAGTTAGGGAGCCCCAGGGGCCAGGTACCCATTTCCTTATCCCACGCATCCGATGCCAACCTCTGCCGCCGAAATGGGAATTGAGCCGCTGTCCCCCGGCAGAGCGGATTATGAACCTCTGACTCCAGCAGTTCCCCAAGCAAGTCTGCCCCCCCACGAGGGTAATGCCCATCTTCTTGGCTTTGCCGCACACCCGCTTGACATCCCGCCCCATCCTCCCCAGCGAACGTGTGCAGACTCGCGGGTATCAGCATGTGCAGACCCTAACCATCCCTTCCTGATCTTGCCGACCCCACTGGGTTGGGAGCACCAGCTGATGCCCCATGTGGGGAACCAACTGCTGCTATACATGGTGGTTCAGACGACCTCGGACCTGAAGGCATGCTCGCGTGCGATGCAGGAGCCATGAGCGACTTGGACAACGAGGACGACGAACATTTCATTATCACACGGGCTCGTGATGCCGATAACGTTCGGCAACTACCACCGCAAGCCGTGCCGGACGGGGCAACATTCTCCCACCTCAGCCCCACCAGGGCAATCCGAGGAGTGGCGTATCTTGGGTTCGGTCTTAGGTGCATTTCCGGGAGCATTGCACGGGGTGAGCGGTGTTGTTACAAGCGAAACAGTTCGCCAAATATTTCCCGATCTTCGGCAAGCGTTGCGGTATTACGGCGTACGGGATCAACAAGGTATTCTGCATTGGCTGGAACAAGAAGGCTTCAACGTTCAAGGTACGAACACGAATGGCTATTTGCATAGGCCTGAACAAGAACACATTCTTCAGAGAGCAACGCAGATATCAGCAAGCATAACGAACTTGGAACTGGCACATGTGGCTGTGGCAAAATGCATCTACAGCACCCCGACTTCCAGAATTATCTCTTCGGTGAAGTCTACAGCAGGGTGGTCGTACACGAGAGACTACAACAACGGACCCCGACTGCAACACCAACCGACGGACTACCACACCCAGCCCGAGCATCCAACGTGCCATCAAACATTCCAAATGGCTGGCATCACCTACGGGATTTGAATTTGGAGACGTACATCGACGTACAAATACAAACAACAAAAGGTGTGCCAAAAGGCATTCGACATCAGTTCTTACGTATCTTGACTGGTTGTCTGGTGGCGGTAGAGGCTACTCAACGCTCTTCGCATCAGAACGCGAATGCAACGCCCAATTGTGTCGATACGTGGACTTACTTTAATTATTCTCTTACCCCGCATGCTTTTGCATTAGACTCAACACGGAGGGAAAGCAGGAGAACGAGAGCTAAACCAACGTATTGCGAGAGGCGAATGGGACCACCTCCTACAACGAGCGCTCGAATCTTCTCGCCAACAACGACAAAAAAAAGAAGATACCGAGTCAAACCGCATTAAAAATGCCATGGGTCTCATCGAAAATGGAGAACTCAGTCATGCCGCCCGGAACCTGGCCTCGCCAGGGCTAGCGCCAGGAACGACAGCTACATTGGCAGAGTTATCGAACGAGACCCTCAGACCACGACGTCCCTCCGAACCACCGCCGGCAGGCTTTGAAAACTTCGTTCCCGCTACGCCGCTGGTACTGGATCGCCATGTGTTTGCGACGGTGGTGCGACAATCCAGGAAGGGGCTCAGTTCTGGGTATGAGGATGGCGGTGCGAATAGTTCAATTTATGTCTTGAAGAAGATGCGCCCTTGAGGCTTTATGCGACATGGCAGAGCGGTTAGGACGGGCTGAAGTACCTCAGGAAATTCGCGACGTTATGAAGATATCAGCCCTCACAGCTTTGAAAAAGCCGAACAACAGGATGCGCGGCATTGCGTCAGGCGATACATTTAGGCTACTTGTCTCTAAAACTCTGGCGCGGCAATTCCAATCAGAACTGCGAAGCGTTGTACGGCCATACAATTTTGGCTCATCAGACGGCAGTGGGACAGATACTGCAATACATGTCCTGCGATTCCTCACAGACAACTTCGAACAGAAAGTTGTGGTCAGCATCGGCGGGGTAGGCGCTTTCGACCACGTTTGCAGGGCACGCATGTTCGAGGAGCTCCTGCGCAATCCAGCACTCCACAATTTACTACCATTTGTACGTCAATGTTATGGTGATGTATCTCAATTTCGCTGGAGGGATACTCAAAACAACGTGCATGCGATTCTTCAAGGGGGGGGGGAGGCGAGCAAGGCGATGCCCTAATGCCGGCATTGTTTTGCATGGCTGTCCAACCAGCTTTACTACACATACGGGAACGCCTCCCCCCAGGAGCCGAACTTGTGGCATACCTTGACGATATACATGTGGCATGTGATCCAGACGAAGTTCAGTATGTCTTGCACCTAACCGAACAAGCATTACACACAATATGCCACATCGACGCGACCATTAGGAAACTGGCTAGATAGGGAAATACACCTACACCATGCCCCGACAATTTGCAGGGCCCTGCAGCTACAGCGTGCAGATGTGACAAACCAATCGAGGACAGGGGGATTAAAATATTAGATGCACCATTCGGCACCGTGGAATACATCAACAGGCTCTGGTCCACTATTGCCAACGAGAGGGCGAAGCTACTGAACGTCATAACTAAGCTCCCTTCTCGCCAAGCATCGTGGCTGCTTTTGTACTTCTGCGCAATCCCCCCGATGAATTGCTTATTACGTACGATGCTATCCTGCGACGTGCAACCTCTGTGTGCCGACCACGACACCGCCATTCAACATACATTCCGCGACATCTTCAACCTACCTACTAAAACAGACTGGGACACAACTGTACACGGTGTCTCTTACAATACGTGGGTCAAACAATCTAAATTACCACTCCGACTTGCTGGGATGGGCCTCAAGGACTCCGCCCGCACGTCCCATGCAGCATAGTAACTGGGCTAGTTGGGCAGACACCCTCCTGGATATGTTCGCCAGATTCCCGGCTATAGGACACAGGGCGCTATACCATCTCAATACGGTGGGAACTACTGCGAACCGAAATGCAGCTAATGCACCACGTTGTGTTATCGCGGCGGAAATAGCGGGACGACAATGTGTCACAGCAGGGTGGGCTGAACGACCCACGTGGGCAGACGTCGCAGCTGGGCAACGACCTCCGACACCAAACAGCATGCAGATTATTTTGGGGGAGTGGCAACATGGATGGCAATACCATGCATCATACAACCTAGAATCTGCAAGCCATGCCGACCTATTACGAGACTTAGCACTACCTAGCCAACGAGTGAACGCAGCATCCGCGGGCAAGGCACGGATGCATTCAACTATGGGGCGGTTTGCTTCGGGATGGTTACTTGTGTGCCCGACTACGGATGCTCTCAAAATGGCCGATACGTATTTCGTATGTGCAATGCGACGTCGACTCGGAATTGCTTGCGTCCACGACGGGCCGGACGTGCATGGCCACAGACGTCTGGCAAACGGGACGGGCGGAGGGTGGCAAAGCCGACACAATGAACTGATGGCCGCTTGGAGGCAAGTCTTCAGGGAAGCTGGCGGACAAGTGCCTGACCGTAACATGGAGCGGCTCCTACATTCTACCAACGTACCAGTACCTCAAGGGGACATGCGCCGATTAGATATCGTGGTCACGTGCACGAATGCGGCCAGAGGACTCCCACTCTTCCGTGACGTCACGGTGGTGAGCCCCATAACTGGGGGTTGCGAACCGACAGGGGGACGAGTAACAGAGGAGGAAGATTGCTGGAGAGAGCGCAGCAGAATAACGACAGTACTTACGCTGAGGTCATTAGCAGCGGCCTAGGTAGTCTCAAATGCTTAGGGGCTGAAGTTTATGGCAAGTGGGGGGAACAAAGTGTGTGCCTCGTGCCCGCTTCAGCTCAGGAGCGTACTCGGGACCTTCACGCGCGAGTCAGAGGAGGGGCCGCAATAGGTCTGCAGCACAGGTGGTGGGGCATTTTGGGGCTCGCCCTACAGCGTGCCGTCGCTAGGACGGTTGTGGGCCCAGGGGGAGACCTGCCCTATACGCCTCAAAAGCCCCCTGTCCGCTTGCTGACCTAGACGTGCTCTAGACCTCCTCCTCCTCCTCCTCCTCCTCCTCCTCCCTCCTCCTCCTCCTCCTCCTCCTCCTCCTCCTCCTCCTCCTCCTCCGCCTCTTTCCGTTGCTCTGCTTAGCCGTGCGCCGTGCGCTCTAGCTCGGTTTCACCCTGTCCTGGTTTACGGGGCGGCGCTTTGAAATGCGGGATGGATGCTGGGGTCGCCGGGAAAGGGAGGAAGGAAAAAAAACGATTAGCACCATATTACGGGGTACGGATTGGCGAAGCAACCCATCCAGGGCCACCGCCAGACTGACGAGGGGCGCGTCAACGTGCTATGGATGCCTTGGGATCGATAGGGTTCCGCGCGGCAGCGCCGCAACAGAACGGGCCAGAACGGGTTCTCCAATCTGTTGTGACTGGCCTACGATCTATGGACCCTCGTGACCCGCCAATTCCGACACCAGCTGCAACCACAATTCTTTCAACCACTCCAGCTGTACCTCGCACACCCGGAGAACGATCGCATCAGCTTGTTTGCGATATTGGGGGTATGAACGATTTGGAAGACCTCTCTCACCAGGCAGACGGGAATACGAGCCTCCGCTTCACCGATCGGCTGAAGTGCCCCAGGCCCCACGCCCCGACCCGCCAGTTGCGCACGCTCCAAGGCAAGAAGACCAAAGTAATATTCATCCTCCTCATGCGCCGCCACCGCGGGCATGCTCACCTGGCCTCCGCATACCTGACTATGAGATTTTGGAAGGTTGCGCCCAAATGCTACCGGTGACACTCGTGCGGCGGTGAACGCTCTGATTCGATTGGTGGGAGGGTTGCCCCAGAATGAGACTGCAGATCAAGTACAAGACGCAATCATGGAATACCGGTGGAGCGCTTTCAATGTATCACTTATGTGGGCAGCTGCAGGCCACACTGACGGCCACCCACTTCTCCAATGGATGCTTGGACTTCGCAGGGAAGGTTTCCAAGTGGCAACAGAAGCTATGAGTTCTGCAGCTCTTCGGAACGGTTTTCGGTCGCTTAGGGCCGCCATGCGGCACTTTGGCATTGCCGCCCCAGCGGATATCGCGACGTGGCTTACACATAATGGGCACGAAGCGGCGGCAGAAGGAGGACATCTAAGCCAAGAAGCTCTCGAATCTCTTCTCGACAGGGCCTGCGGATGGTCCAAGGAAGTCATAGCAATCGACTCGGCCAAAGCCGCAGCGGCGCTTCTTGTGCACCAACTACCAGAGCTGCGGGCCTTCTTGGCCAGGGAATTGCGAAACAATGCATCAACGCCCCCGCCTAGACAACATGCTCCTCCTCCGCAAACCAAAACGATTACCCACCAGGCATCGCACGATTGCCAGATGGATGGAGGCACCTGGTTTCCATCGACTTGGACGTCGAAGTGCAAACCCGGGCCCGCACCATGAAAGCCGTTCCCACATGCATCAGGTCCCAATTCCTCCGTATCGCGACGCAAACTTTGGTGGGCATCGACGTTGCACGACGGACTTTCGAGAGGGATCTGTTGGGAATTGTGTCCGAGTGCAGTCATGGGCACTGTTTCTGATGTTGCCTCGATTGTTGACGTACCACACAAAGCATGGCGGAAACGCTGGCGAACGCGAACTCAAAGCACGCATAACAGCTTTCGATTCGGGGGCTTCGGATAGGTTGCTGCAGAGCGCCAGGGATGCGGAGAGCAAACCGTTCAAGCTCAAGGCCGACACGGAGGCCCGGCGGCTGGACAAAGCCCAGGCGCTTATTAATCCAGGTGAATTCAGCCACGCAGCTCGAGCACTGGACTCAAACAGCCTGGCGCCGGGAACAACTGCCACCCTCGCCGAGCTCAGAGACCCGGCCCTCCGCCCCCAAGACCCAGCAAAACCGATGCCACCCGCCCTACGAGACTTCCAACCTCCGGCAGCATTGAAGCTCGACAAAGACGTGTTCGGCAACGTCTTGAGGCAAGCGCGGCAGGGGCTTAGTGCGGGTAAGCTTGGTAGTCGGTACGAGTATTTCAAAGTCTGCCTCGAGGGCGACACAGCCTTTGATGCATTACACGCTGTCGCGGAACTACTGGTACGCGCTCGGGTTCCGGATAGCGTTGCGCGTGCCATGGCGGTCTCATCACTTACAGCCCTCACCAAACCCAACAACAGAGTTCGAGGCGTTTCTTCTGGAGACACTTTCCGCAGACTGACCTCGAAGACTTTGGCACACCAATTTCAGAATGTATTGCGAGAGAGCGTAGCTCCATTCAACTTTGGGTTCTCAGACCGCAGCGGCACCGACTCTGCAGTACACCTTTTCCAATACATTACGGACACACGTCCCGAACGAGTAGTACTTTCGATTGACGGGGCAGGGGCGATCGATCACATCTGCAGGGCCCGCATGTTTGAACAGCTGCTGGCACACCTGGATCTCTCTACAATAGTGCCGTTTGTGCGACCATGGTATGGCCCACCTTCGACATTCCACTGGGAAGACTGTCAAGGCCGCACACATACAATCCAACAAGGCAATGGGGGAGAGCAACGGGGTTGCGTTGATGCCAGCACTCTTCCGCTTGGCATTGCACCCCGCACTTTTGGACATCCGGGCCACTATCCCAGCGGATGCTGACATCATCGTTTACCTCGACGATTTGTATGTGGTGTGTGGTGCGACAGATGCGGCCGCTGCTCTTCGACGAGCGCAAGAGATTATATCCGAAGTTTGCCATATAGATCCCCGTGTCCACCAGGGCTCCACGAATTTGGCGACGACATCTGGAAATCGGATGGGCCAGTGAACGAGAGAGGTTTGAAGATCTTGGAAATTCCACTGGGGACCAACGACTTTGTAGAGCAATTTGCCATCAATCTTTTAGCAGATACGGAGAAGCTCATCAAATTCATTCCTAAGCTCCTGTGTTTGCAACATGCTTGGTTGCTTTTGCATTACTGTGCGGTGCCACGTCTGAACCACCTATTGCGAACGACTTCTCCGACCCGGGTGGTACATGCAGCTCGCTCTCACGACGAACGCATATTAGAGATATTCCGAACAATCTTTTCCATCCCACACGCCGCCGAGTGGATGGAAGAGTTGCACGGATTACTTTTTACTACATGGGTGCAACAAGCTCGTCTCCTTTTGCGTCTTGGCGGACTCGGCCTACGGGACTCCAGCAGGACAGCACCGGCAGCATATTGGGCCATTTGGGCTGATGTTCTACCAAATAGTTTGGCCCGCTTCCCCATACACGGTGAGAACATCACAACACACCTCCAACGGCTTCAAAACCTCGCTCCAGAAGAACTGCACGGGGGGCCACAATGTCTCCAGGAGGCCGAAATGGCAGGCAAGCGTTGTGATGAACTTGGCTGGCGGGATCGTCCTAGATGGGCTGCAGTCGCGAACGGTGAGCGCCCTCCTGACCAACCACACGGCCAACAACACGTACTCGGGGAGTGGCAACATGGATGGCAATACCACGCCTCCAACGTCGCGGAAACACGCGCTCTGAAGATTTTAGTTCGCGAGCTTGGGGGGCCGGGGGCTCGTGCGAACGCGGCCACACCGGGGAACGCACGACTACAATCGTGTGCTGGTCCCTTCGCAGCAATCTGGCTTACGATATGTCCGACGACGGAAGCACCAGAATTGGAAAATGTTCTAATGGACTTTGCCACACGCAGGCATTTGGGAATTGCGGTTCTAATGGATGGTGCGGACGTGCATTGACATGCACAACTATGTGACAATTTGGGGGCACGGTGGAACGCACGTCATTCCGGCATGCTGGCTGCGTGGCGACAAGTCTTCACGGAAGCAGGGGGCGCTGTTCCACAAAGGGACGTGGAGCGTTTGTTGCGGGACACGCACATCCCCGCCCCCCGTAGGCGACACCAGGCGACTGGACATCATCGTCCCCGGCCTGAATGTTGCACGGGGGCGCCCGCGCTTTTGCGACGCCACTGTCGTCACAACGATTTCTCGCACAGGCAGGCCGAGGCCTGGCACGAGCAACAGAGGCGTGACGACTTCTCGAAGACTGTGAGCGGAGAAGCAACAACGACTACCACGAGGTGACGACTTCGGGCTTGGGGGCGCTGCACTGTCTAGGAGCTGAGGCGTGTGGGCGGTGGAGCGCCCAGTGCGTTGAACTCGTGCCAGCACTCGCCCGAGAGCGGGAACGGGGCCTGCACGCTCGGAGCCTCCGTGGCACAGCGCTCGATTTCCAGCATCGGCGGTGGGGGCTCCCGGGCATCGCTCTACAACGGAGTGTGGCTCGTAGTGTGCTGACTGACTCTGCGGATTTGCCGCGAGAAGTCCGCGAACCCGCCGTTCATCTAGCTGACATGCAAATGCCTTAGGTATGTCAATCCTCCCCCCTTTTCCTCCTCCTCCTCCTCCTCCTCCTCCTCCTCCTCCTCCTCCTCCTTTAAGGCTGCTTAGCGTGTCCTCCGTTTCACCCTCTTGTTTCACCGGTTCCTGGTTTTCAGGTGAGCCCTTGAGCTGGCGAATCGTGGAGATGATGATGGCGAGGAAGAGAGAAAAAACGAATTGGAGAAGCGAACGGAATTTTCAAAGCGATGCATAGATGTTGGTCACATGCGAACCTACCCAGTAAAAGAATGCTGGAACTATATAGTGCGATCGTGCTGCCAAAGCTTCTTTATAACCTCGATGTTATATGGTTGTTGAAAGCCGACACACGTCGTTTGGACGGTTTCGACGCGCGCTGCCTGAGAAAAATCATGTCCATCCCATCTTCGTTCATCTCGAGAGTATCGAATGCGGAAGTCTTGGAACAAAACAAAAAAACATCCCAGCCCTATCTGAGCGCAGTTTTGCTTGATCGGCAAACCAAGCTGTACAAGAACATTTGAATCTAACGTGCATGCCAGGCTCGCGTGAACCCAGAAACTGGGAATTCAACCGCAGGCCTGGGAGGCCCAAACAGCAATGGGCCCGTTGCGTGCGCGATCGAATTGAAACTATGTGGCTCTAATGTTGCCTCCCGTCCTGCCCTCCTCCCTTCCTCCGCCTCGTCCTCCCTCTCCCTTCTTCCCCCCCTGTGCCGGCACGCACTTGGCGTGTCATGTGTTTTCTTAGCGCGCATTTGGCGCATTTTCCTCCATGCATTCTTTCGCGCATTTGGCGTGTTGCCCACGCGTCCCAATGCAACACACACAAAACAATGTTGCGTGCCGATGCGCCGTGTAGGCGCCTGGCTTCTGTCTGTCTGTCTGTCTTGTCGTTCTCACCGATGGTCCGCGCTTTACCCGAAAGTCGGCATATTGTTTGTGCCTTTGCAGTTGCCAGCAGCCGATCCCAGGCCCCTTCATCAAATAAGGCGATGCGCCTTTCGAGTTCTCTCGCGTTAGCTTCGCCGCCGCGATTTGGGCGGTGGAAAACCAAAAGAGCTCATGCACTGACACATTCTTCTTTTAAAACACAGTCACCCAATCAGTAGCAGCAGCGTGAACGTAGGCAAACACTTGCGTCAACATGCGCGCATCGAAATCCTGAATGCATTTCAAAATTGCGCTTAATGTTGGGATCTGTTGGTCGATCTCCTCCATCCTGTTGATATTATGTGCCTTTGATGCCATCCGTTCGGAGGCCTGGCAATACCCAGGAGCAAACGGAATCTGGTAAAGCTCGCCAATTGCAGCCGTAAATTATCCGAGTTCAAGTTGGGAAGATGGGGGGACCAAACCGCAATGTATTCTGATAGACGATGTGACAAATTACAAAGGGCAAACCTAATTCGAAGCCGCCGTCGGAGCCAGCATTGGCAGCGTAAGGCCTCATTGTTCACCCCCTCTCGTTCCGAGCGTTCGCATAGCTTCTACGACGTCGTCAGACTCAAGCGCTGCTGGAGCAGGAATCGGAACATCACCTCATACCAAAGTAGGTAGGGAGGACACCTCCTTCGGCATCCAAGCAAAGGTCTCGATATCCATGCAACGGTTTCGGCATCCACCGACACTGGTTTCGCCGGATCCACGGTATCCGCGTCTGGGTTGCATGTGCCTCAATTTCTAACTATATATACATGTTCCGATCTCGGCTCCCAACTCTCATTTTCCATTCTCCAATATGGCTCCCATATTTCCGACTCTGGCGTTTCATTCTCCGGCCGAGGCTCTCATTTTCTGAGCGTTCCTCTGTGGCCCTAGCTTCGGTTCCTACCTTCCGACTCTGGGCCCGAATTCTCCCACTGTGGCTCCTATCTCTCCGAACTCCCGCTGTCCAGCTCCAACCTTCAATTTCCTGACAGCCCCATAATCTACACTCTGAATCCCCGGATCCCCATTCTCATCTCTCCCCAGTTCCGTGCCCAAATTCCGTTTGAGTCCACTGTACCGAATGGCGCAATGCCCCAATTCACTCATGTCGTTGGCTTATCGCGTGACTTCTGAGGCAGGTAGCATCACTGATCCAGAGGCCTCGGATTTTCCCCCCCCCCCCCCCCCCCCCCACCCAGTGCCAGTCCGACCCTCGCCCGACCAAGGTGCGGTCGACGGCGACGCCCTCGGCGACCCGGGGCCATTCCGAGGCCCCCGGTCCGCGGCGCCCAGCACCAGCCGCTCCTGCCCTACACGCCCCCCCGTTCTCTAGGGGCCTCGGGCAGTGTGCGGCGCCCGCCACCGCTGGTGCACGCCCCCGTTCTCAAGGGGCCTCCCAAGGTGCGGATCCGGCTGCTGGGGCCGCACCGGGCCGGGCAGCGCTGGAGCCCCCTGCCGCGCACCGCCCTTCTCGCATGCGCAAATCCCGGCGCTATAGCCGGTTGCGTCGGGGCCCAGCTTCGCATCCCACATCTCCCTGAGGAACGCCAGAGCCCGCTGCCCCAGAGCGCCTTTTTCGCACGCATTGTTCCCCGCGCTGTAGCCGATGACGTCGGGCTCCAGCTTCGCATCCCGCATCGCGGTGCGCAGCGCCATTGCCTGTTGCCGCTGTCCCCTCTTCTCGCACTCGCTGATCCCAGCATTGTGGCTGATGACGTTGGTCTGCAGTTTCGGTTTCCTCCTCTCGCCGAGCGGCGCCAGAACCCACTGGCGCTGCGCGGCCTTCTCGGATGCGCAGATTCGAAGATCCCGGCGCTGTAGCTGGTGACGTCGTCGTGCAGCTTCGCCTTCCGCATCTCCTGGAGGACGGCGAGGGCGTTGGCCGTGGCGTAGGCGCGAACGCTGGTGCCGGCGGAGGCGCTGACCTTGGTGCTGGCGTGGGCGTAGGCGTGGGAGCTGGTGTCTGCGCTGGCGTTGGTGTTGCTTTCGGAACTGGCGTCAGCGCATGCGTCAGTGCCCGCGTCCTCAGCCTCCTCAGTCTCCTCGTCCTCCTCTCCCTCTGCCTCCTCATCCTCCTCGGCCTCCTCCTCCTCCTCCGCCTCCTCCTCCTCCTCAGCCTCCTCCGCCTCCTCCTCCTCGTCCTCGTCCTCCTCCACCTCCTCAGTGGTGCTGCCGTTGGGGTCGGCGTGGGCGAAGGCGGAGGCGCTGGTGGTGGAGCCGGCGTAGGCGCTGGGGATGCTGCCGGCGGAGGCGCTGGCGGTGGTGCTGGCGCCGGCGCCCTGATCGGTTTCATCCTTCTCCTCCTCCCCCTCCTCCTCCTCCTCCGCCTCCTCCTCCTCCTCCGCCACCTTGTCCTCCTCCTCCTCCTCCTCCTCCCTCCTCCTCCTCCTCCTCCTCCACCTCCTCCTCCTCCTCCCCTTGCCGTTGGGTCGGCGTAGGCGAAGGCGGAAGCGCTGGTGGTGGTGCCGGCGTAGGCGCTGGGAATGCTGCCGGCGGAGGCGCTGGCGGTGGTGCTGACGTCAGCGTCCTGATCGGATTCATCCTCTTCCTCCTCCTCCTCCTCCTCCTCCTCCTCCTCCTCCTCCTCCTCCTCCTCCTCCTCCGCCACGCCCTCATCCTCCTCCGCCTCCGCCTCCTCCTCCACCTCCTCCTCCACCTCCTTCTCGATGACGCTGGCGTGGAAGCTGGCGGCGTCGCCGGCGTGGAAGCTGACGTCGTCCGAGCTGGCGTCGGTGCTGGTGTAGGTGCCGGCGTTGTTGCTGGCGTACGCGCTGGCGTGGGTGCCGGCATCAGCGGCTCTGGCGTCGGTGCTGGTGAAGGCGTCGGCGGCGTTCATCCCAGCGTAGGCGCAGTCGTCGGTGTCGTCGTAGGCGTTGGCGTCGGCACTGGCGTGGATGGCGGCGTCCTCGGAACTGATATCGGTGCTGGCGTAGGCGCTGGCGTCCTCGAATGCGTCGGCGATGGCGTCGCCGAGGGCTTTGGCGTTGGCGCTGGCGGAGTTGGCCGTCGTCCTGGCGTTGCGGGAGGCGCGGGCGTTGCCGTAGGCGCTGGCGTGGGCGCTGGCGTAGGCGCATGCGTCCTCCGTCACCTCCCCCTCGACCTCGTCCTCATCCTCCTCCGCCTCCGCCTCCACCTCTGCCATCGTCGCCTCCTCGTCCTCCCCGTCTTCATCCACCTCGGCGTTGGGGCTGGCGTAGGCGTAGGCGTTGACGTCCGAGCTGGCGTCGGAGGTTCTGGCGTTGCTGGCGTCAGGCATGGCGTTGGTGCCGGCGTAGGCGCTGACGGTGGTGCCGGCGTAGGGGTGTTCCTCCTCGGCCTCCTCCTCCTCCTCTTCCTCCTCCTCCTCCTCCTCCGCTGTTGCCGTCGCCTCTTCGTCCTCCACGTCCTCACCCACCTTCGCGTTGGGGCTGGCGTAGGCGTAGGCGTCCTCGATTGCGTCGGCGATGGCGTCGCCGAGGGCTTTGGCGTTGGTGCTGGCGGAGTTGGCGGTGGCGCTGGCGTTGCGGGAGGCGCGGGCGTTGGCGTGGGCGTTGGCGTAGGCGCGTGCGTCCTCCGTCACCTCCTCCTCGACCTCGTCCTCATCCTCCCCCGCCTCCGCCTCCACCTCTGCCATCGTCGTCTCCTCGTCCTCCCCGTCTTCATCCACCTCGGCGTTGGGGTTGGCGTAGGCGTAGGCGTTGACGTCCGAGCTGGCGTCGAAGGTTCTGGCGTTGCTGGCGTCAGGCATGGCGTTGGTGCCGCCGTAGGCGCTGACGGTGGTGCCGGCGTAGGGGTGTTCCTCCTCGGCCTCCTCCTCCTCCTCCTCCTCCTCCTCCTCCTCCTCCTCCTCCTCCTCCTCTTCCTCCTCCTCCTCCTCCTCCTCCTCCTCCTCCGCTGTTGCCGTCGCCTCTTCGTCCTCCACGTCCTCACCCACCTTCGCGTTGGGGCTGGCGTAGGCGTAGGCGTCCTCGATTGCGTCGGCGATGACGTCGCCGAGGGCTTTGGCGCTGGTGCTGGCGGACTTGGCGGTGGTGCTGGCGTTGCGGGAGGCGCGGGCGTAGGCGTTGGCGTGGGCGCTGGCGTAGGCGCATGCGTCCTCCGCCACCTCCTCCTCGACCTCGTCCTCATCCTCCGCCGCCTCCGCCTCCACCTCTGCCATCGTCGTCTCCTCGTCCTCCCCGTCCTCATCCACCTCGGCGTTGGGGTTGGCGTAGGCGTAGGCGTTGACGTCCGAGCTGGCGTCGGAAGTACTGGCGTTGCTGGCGTCAGGCATGGCGTTGGTGCCGGCGTAGGCGCTGACGGTGGTGCTGGTGTAGGGGTGTTCCTCCTTGGCTTCATCGGCCTCCTCCTCCTCCTCCTCCTCCTCCTCCGCCTCCTCCACCTCCTCCGCTGTTGCCGTCGCCTCTTCGTCCTCCACGTCCTCACCCACCTTCGCGTTGGGGCTGGCGTAGGCGTAGGCGCTGGCGTCCGAGCTGGCGCCGGAGGTGCTGGCATTAGTGGCGTCGGGGGTGGCGCTGGTGCTGGCGTAGGCGCTGGCGTTGGAGCCAGCGTGGGCGCCTTCCGCCTCGGCCTCCTTAGCCTCCACGTCCGCTGCTGCCGTCGTCGCCTCCTCGGCCTCCTCGTCCTCGTCTGCCTTGGGGTTGGGGCTGCCGTAGGCGCAGGCTCTGGCGTCCGAGCTGGCGTCGGAACTCCCCGCCGCGCCGGCGTCTGAGCTGGCGTTGGTGCTGGCGGCGGTGCCGGCGTAGGCGCCATCCTCCTCGGCCTCCTCGGCCTCCCCTTTCGCTGCTGCCGTCGCCGTCTCCTCGTCCTCCTCGCCCTCAGCCTCGGTGTTGGGGCTGGCGTAAGGGTAGGCGCTGGGGCCCGAGCTGGCGTCGGAGGTCGCGGCCGTGCTGGCGTCGGGTCTGGCGTTGGTACTGGCGTAGTCGCTGGCGTCGGTGCCGGCGTGGGCGCCTGCCGCTGTGGCTGGGTGGGTTACCTCATCCGCTGGTGGGTGTGCTGCCTCTGGCCGCTCCCTCCTCTGCCTCCTCCTCCTCCTCCTCCTCCTCCTCCTCCTCCTCCTCCTCCTCCTCCTCGCGTTCTCGCCTGGGCTCCTCCTCCCTTGGTGCCCTGTCTCGTCCTGTGCCGCTGCCTCGCGGTGGCGGTGGTGTTCCGCGCCCCCGGCTCTCGCCCGGCCGGGGGCCGCCCACCTCAGGGGCGCGCCGGCATGCGGCTAGGGATTGGCGCCTCGGCATGGCGCGCGTCCGCCAGGACGTCCTGCAGCCATGGCTCGTCGCCGTCGCAGGCGAGGCCGTCCAGGGGCAGGTGCAGCAGGGAGGCTGCGAAGGCCCTCTGCGCCGCCACCGAGGCGAGGCCAGTCCACCGCTGGATCCAGGCTGCCTTCACCGAGGCGCGCAGTAGCTCTGGCGCGGACCGGGCTTTGCAGTCAGCCAAGAGGCGCACGAACTGGAGGGCCTCCTGCGACCACCGGCCCCCCACCTCCAGGGCCATGACCACGAGCCGGCAGCGCCTCGCGTCCAGGAGCTCTGGGTAGGTGGTCTCCTTGCGCCTGCGGGCTTCGCGGATCCACGCCCCGTCCTCGTCTGCCGTGCGCGGGTGGGCCGCGCCGTCCCGGCCGAGAGGGCAGACCAGCGTGGCGTCCACGGCCAGCTGTGCCCCTCCCCACGGCGGCAGACCGTTGGCGATCACCTCGAGCCGCCGGCCGTCGCCCGCGCCGACGCCGTCGACGTTCAGGTCCCGCAGGAACTGGTTCTCCGCCACCCTCGCGCCCGCCTCGCGGCAGATGCGGGCCGCCGCCTTCTCCAGAGGGGCTCCCCGCTTTTTGAGGACGCCGGCTGCGGGGCAGGCCGCCCTGTGGTCCCCTCTGCTGTCGAGTCGCGCTCGGCACCTGCACGCGCCTGCCGTGAATGGTAAATCAAGGCGCAGGCGGCGCAGGAGGAGGACGCGCAACTCTGCGGGTGGAACTCGCATGGGCTCGCTCGTGGGTAGGACCGTGAACGCCCGGCCGGCGCACGGGCCGCTCTGGGAGCGCAGCAGGGCGCGCTCTGGGGCCTGCATGCGTTGCATGATGCCGACCCTGGCTCGGTCGTCTCTTGCTCGGGCCGCCCAGAACTGCCAGCCGCGCGCCCACTCGCCCATTTCTCTGTCGTGCGTGGGCGGGGGGCGCGCTCCCAGCGCCAGCGCCGTCCAGTTAGGCGTCTCGTACCCTTCCAGGGCCAGCTGGCGCCGCGCCTCAGCCGCTTGGCGGAGGCCCGGTGGGAGCCCGGCCGCGCCAGTGTCGAGGGCCCAGCAAATGTCCGCCGTCAGCGCCGGCGCGCGCTCTCGCAGCATCGGCAGGCAGTCCGCCCACGACGCCCACCACGCCGCGGGCGCCATGCGGGCAGCGCAACGCAGGCCTAGCCCTCCGAGGCAGAGCGGGAGCTGCGCGACCTCCCTGGCCGTCTGTTCTGCTGTCAGCTGGTCCGCAGGGGTTCCCAGGAGGTCTGTGACCGCCGCCGCCATGTGCTCGTCGCGGGCCGTCGCGAACTCAAGCGTGTCCTCCGGCGCCATTGTGCGCAAGTAGAAATTGGCCCGCGGGTTGGCGCACATGCTCAGGAGCAGCCAGGCCGTCTGGAGGTCTCCGACTTGGCACAGCCGGTGCAGGAGAACGCGGTGGTCTGCCAGCAGGGAGTGCATGTGGTGGCGGACGAATTCCACGTGCCCGATGGGCGTGCCGAGGACCACCAGGCCCTGCTCGTGTGGCGGCGCTGCGGTGTCTCCGACCCACACCCGGTCTTGCTCGGTGCCTAACTCCCTGACTCTCGGCGGTTCCGTTCCTGTTGCGTTCCAGACCTTCGTCTTGCCCATGTTGACGCCGATGCCACAGTGCCTCTGAAGCGCGCAGCGGACCAGTTCGAAGACGTCGCGGGAGCGCACTGGGGCAGACACCACGTAGATGTCGTCCAGGAATGCAAAGAGGTGCTCCCCTGGAAGCAGGCCGGCTTGCACTTCTTGTAGGGCAGGGTGTTGGCCCAGGGCGAACAGCGCGGGCATCAGGGGATCACCCTGCTCGCCGCCTTCCGCCTGCTCCACGACGTGGGCCTCCCCGCGCTGGTCGGTCCAGAGGTATTGCGAGCGGGGCCCGTAGAACATCCTGCAGAATGGTAACGCTGAGCTCGCGGCAGGGAGGCCCGCCAATCCTTGGAGCATGGCGTTGCGCGACATGAGGTCGAACGCGCCAATGCCGTCTATGGAGAGCACCGCGGCCTCTGGGTTGGCCTGCGTCAAGCTCTGGATGAGGTGTGCCGCACATTCTGTGCCCGCTCTGGTGGACAGGGCGAACTGAAATGGCGCTGTGGCTGCCTCTACCTCCTCGTTGATCTGTTGGGCCACGCAGCGGGCCACCAGTCTCCTCAGCACGTCTCCTGTCACGATGCCCCTCACCCTCCCGTTTGGCTTGGTAAGCGCCGTGAACTGCCCCAGGCGCAACGCTTCCGCCACTGGTCCGGGCAGCCTTGCCTGCGCCATCCTCGTGGCCGCGTGGTGTAGTGAGCTGCAGGCGTGCTCGTCTTCCAGGAGTGTCTGCAAGTGTTCGCCGGTCAAGCCGGACGGGCCTGGGGCGGCGCCCCTGCGGCAGCCGCGGAGGTTGCGCAGGAGCTTGTCGGACTCGAGCCAGATAGGCTCCGGAGCTAAGGCTGCCAGGTCCCCCCTCAGCGGCTCCCGCGGTTGGGCGAGCCTTCGCGCCGGGTCCCGCAGCTCCGCCAGCGTGGCCTCGGCCCCCGGCGCGAGAGCGCTGGCCGTGAGGCCCTGGCGCGCCGCCGAGACCTCTCCCTGCTGAACCAAGGCGTGCGCCCTCGCGCAGCGCTGGGAAAGCTCCTCGTCGCTCCCTGCCGGCGGCCGCCCGCGGCCTCCTCTGCTTCGCCTTCTGGCTGGGGGGGCTAGCAGGGGCGCCCAGTCGCCCGCCTCGAACCGGGCGAACCGTTCCAGCAGCTGTTCTTTGGGCACCGTGCGGGCGCCGGGGTCCTTGCTTAGCAGCATGCGCGGGATCAGAAACAGGAGCTTCCAGCCTCGGAGCTGTCGTGCTTCGTTGCCCCCCCCTGCGTGGATCTCCCTCAGCGCTTTGCGCAGCGCGTTGCGCAGGGGTCCGCGGAGGAAAGCGGGGGCGCTCCGCATGGTGGCCACCCGTTGCCGCAGGGTTGCTTGCAGGTCCACCCCGTCTAGCGCCTCTCTCCTTGCCCTGCGGAGCGCTTCCCTCTGAGGGCGCCGTCCTCGTGGCCCCTGCGCTGCTCCTCCGCCGCCACCATGTTCCTCCTCCTCCTCCTCCTCCTCCTCCTCCTCCTCCTCTTCTTCCTCCTCTCCTGCCCCTTGGGCCCTGGCCGCTTCTGGAGCCGGCGCCTGGAACTGTGGGCTTCTCTGGCTGTCGCTGCCTTCGTCCCTGTCGTCGTTGCCGCTGCTCGCTCCTCCTCCTCCTCCTCCTCCTCCTCCTCCTCCTCCTCCTCCACCTTGGCCCTGGGCCTGGGGGCTCCAGCGGCGGCGGGGGCGGCTGGGGCGGCCCGGCCGCCGCCCACCTCTCGGGGTCGCGCAAAGCGCCTGTCAACCCCTCTCGCCAAAACAGCGCCGCCGAACATCTCCAGCAAGAGGTCCTGCGCCTGCGGCTCCACGTGGCCGGCGCTGTCTGCCAAGGCCCGGACGAGGGGCGCCAGGTATACGTGTCCCGGGCGTTCTCCGCCTCCGGCTGCTATCGCCGCGTACACCGTCCCGGGGCGGGCCCCTGCGAACTCGAGCCCTGGGCGATCTGCTCGGCGGGGACCGGCTCCGAGTGACGCAGCGCCTCGACCGTCGGCTGCCACCAGTCCTGCGTGAGGCGGTGCGCCCCCCACTGCGCCGCCTCCGTCGGATCGAGCAGGCCGGCCGCCGCGAGCAGCAACGGCATGTAGACGTCCGAATTGGTACGTGCCCGCAGCGGGGCCTCCAGCGGAGGCCACCCTGAGAAGACGCTGCGTTGGTGTGGTGTTGCGGCGACCTGCGCCTGCCTCCCGGGCGTTGGTTCGGGGTTCCCGCCGCCTCCTCCTGTCTCTGGCGGCCTGTCTGGTTCCGCGTCCGCTGGCGGCTCCGGGAGCGCTGTCTCGGCGCAGCCCTGGCAGAGCCACTCCCCGTGCCATCGCCGCGGCCCTCCCGCGCCCACGCTTGCCCGGGCGACCCACTCGACCTGTCCCGCCCGGCCGCAGGAACATTGCGGCGGCCTCGCGCCCTGCGGCGGCGGGACGTCTCTCCCTAGTTGGGCGACATCGCAGGCGAGGCACTCCCGGCTTCCCGCCAGCCCTCCCGGCCCGCGCGAGTGTCGCCAGCGCATGGGTTGGCCTGGGTGGTGCGGGCACCTGACGATCGCGTGTGGCGCGGGTCCCTCTGGGAGCACGAGGGGTCCGCCTGCGTACGGGTCGTCGTTCTCATCGCTGCTCGTCGCGCCTCCGTGGTTCCGGCAGACCGCGCACCGGCACCCCCGGGAGGGGAGCCCGTCACCGCGCTCCAGGCAGCTCACGAGCTCCGCGAGCCGCGCGGCGGCGCTCGGCCCGTCGCCCCACCTGTGGTTGCAGAGCGGGCACTGCGCCTCCTCGACCCTGCTGGCGTCGCCGCCCGTGTGGCGCAGGTGAGCTAGCCCCCGGCGCAGCGGCCGGTGCCTGGCGAGGCATGCCGCGTGGAAAATGTGTGGCACGTGGCCGCAATCGGGCCATTGCACCCCCGCGTTGTCGAGCGGCTCCAGGCACATCGCGCAGGCAGGAGCAGCAACCTCTGGCCGCGGCCTCCGACCGAACACGGCGTCGAAGTGACTGTCCTCTGCTGGCAGGGGCGAGAGGGAGCGGCGCGGCGACCTGAATCCCTCGCTGGGCGGTGTCTCTGGCCCTGCGGGCGCGGAGCGGCGCGAAGCGGAACGCCCCTGGCTTGCCGGTAGGTCGCCATCGATATTACTATATCGTCCTCGCCCTCCGCCAGTGCTGCGGTGGTCTCCGCGCGGTGTCGTCCCTGGGCAATCGTCGGGTGGCCCTGGGTGGCTCGCCTCCCCGATCCTTTGGCCCCGCAACCCCCAGCGCGAGTCCCTGTGTGAACGGGATGGGCTTAGTTGCTCGTGGTAGTCGTTGTGCTGCTGCTCGTTGCGTTGGCGCTGCTGCGCTTGGCGCCGCGGGTCGAAGCCGAGGTCCAGTTCGCAGTGTTGCCGCTGCTGCTCTGCTGCCGCCGTCGCCTCCTCGCCCCCCTCGTCCGCCTCGTCGTCATTATCCTCCTCCTTGGGATTCGGGCCGACGTAGGCGTTGGCGTCCGAGCTGGCGTCTGCGGTCCTGGCAGTGCTGGCGTCGGCGTTGGCGTTGGAGGCGCGGTCCTCCTCGGTCTCCTGACCCTCCTCCTCTGCTGCTGCCGTCGTCGCCTCCTCGTCTTGGTTGTCCTCCTCGTCGTCGTCGCCCTCCTCCGCCTTGGCGTCGGGGCTGACGTAGGTGTAGGCGCTGGCGTCCGAGCTGGAGTCGGAGGTCCTGGCAGTGTTGCCGTCGGAGGTGGCGCTGGTGCTGGCGTAGGCTTTGACGTTGGCGCCGGCGCAGGCGCATTCCTCCTCGGCCTCCTGAACCTCCTTCTCCTCCTCCTTCTCCTCCGCTGCTGCTGACGTCGCCTCCTCCTCCTGTGCGTCGTCCGAAGCCTTGGCGCTGGGGCTGGCGTAGGCGTAGGCGCTGGCGTCCGAGCTGGCGTCGGAGGTCCCGGCGGTGCTGGCGTCGGAGATGGCGCCGGAGCTGGCGTAGGCGCTGGCGTCGGTGCCGGCGCAGGCGCCATACTTCTCGGCCTCCTGGGCCTTGGCGTTGGAGCTGGCGTAGGCGTCGGCGCTGGCGTCCGAGCTGGCATCGGAGGTCCCGGCGGTGCTGGCGTCGGAGATGGCGCCGGTGCTGGCGTAGGCTCTGGCGTCGGTGCCGGCCCAGGCTCCATACTTCTCGGCCTCCTGGGCCTCCGTCTCCGCTGTTGCCGTCGTCGCCTCCTCGTCCTGCTCTTCCTCCTCCTCCTCCTCCTCCTCCTCCTCCTCCTCCTCCTCCTCCTCCGCGGCCTTGGCGTTGGAGTTGGCGTAGGCGTAGGCGCTGGCGTCCGAGCTGGCGTCGGAAGTCCTGGCGGTGCTGGCGTCGGAGATGGCGCCGGTGCTGGCGTAGGCGCTGGCGTCGGTGCCGGCGTAGGCGCCATACTTCTCGGCCTCCTGGGCCTTGGCGCTGGAGCTGGCGTAGGCGTAGGCGTCTGCGTCCGAGCTGGCGTCGGAGGTCCCGGCGGTGCTGGCTTCGTAGTTGGCGTTGGGGCTGGCGTAGGCGCTGGCGTTGGTGTCGGTGTGGGCGTCTACCTTCGCGTCCTCCGCGCCCTTGGCGTTGGAGCTGGCGTAGGCGTGGGCGCTGGCGTCCGAGCTGGCGTCGGAGGTCCCGGCGGTGCTGGCCTCGGGGATGGCGCCGGTGCTGGCGTAGGCGCCGAACTTCTCGGCCTCCTGTGCTTTGGCGTTGGAACTGGCGTAAGCGTAGGCGCTGGCGTCCGAGCTGGCGTCGGAGGTCCCGGCGGTGCTGGCGTCGGAGATGGCGCCAGTGCTGGCGTAGGCGCTGGCGTCGGTGCCGGCGCCGTACTTCTCGGCCTCCTGGGCCTTGGCGGTGGAGCTGGCGTAGGCGTAGGCGCTGGCGTCCGACCTGGTGTCGGAGGTCTCGGCGGTGTTGGCTTCGTAGCTGGCGTTGGAGCTGGCGTAGGCGCTGGCGTTGGTGCCGGTGTGGGCGCATTCTTCCTCGGCCTCCGCAGCCTCCTCGACCGCTGCTTCCGTCTTCGCCTCCTCGTCCTCCTCGTCCTCCTCCAGGTAGGCGCTGGTGCTGGCGTCCGAGCTGGCGTCGGCGGTCGTGGCAGTGCTGGCGTCGAAGCTGGCGTTGGTGCTGTCGTGGGCGCTGGCGTAGTTGCCGGCGTAGGCGCGTTCCTCCGCGGCCTGCTCCTCCACTGCTGCCGTCGTCGCCTGCTCGACCTCCTCGTCCTTCCGAGCCTTGGCGTTGGGGCTGGCGTAGGCGCAGGCGCTGGCGTCCGGGCTGACGTCCGAGCTGTCGTCGGTGGTCGAAGCAGACCTGGCGTCGGAGGTGGCGCTGGTGCTGGCGTATGCGCTGGCGTTGGTGCCGGCGTAGGCGCTTTCCGCCTCAGCCTCCTTAGCTTCCTCGTCCGCTGCCGCCGTCGTCGCCTCCTCGTCCTCCGCGTCCTCCTCCGCCTTGGCCGTGGGGCTGGCGTAGGCGTAGATGCTGGCGTCCGAGCTGGCGTCGAAAGGACCTTCCGTGCCGGCGTCTGGGCTGGCGTTGGTGCTGGCGCTAGTGCTTGCGTAGGCGCATTCCTCCTCGGCCGCCTCAGCCTCCTCCTCCCCCGTCGCCGCCTCCTTGTCCTCCTCGCCCTCACCCTCGGTGTTGGGGCTGGCGTAGGCGTAGGCGCTGGGGCCCGGGCTGGCGTCGGGGGTCGTGGCCGTGCTGGCGTCTGGTCTGGCGTTAGTGCTGTCGTCGTCGCTGGCGTTGGTGTCGGCGTAGGCGCGTTTCTCCTCGGCCTCCTGAGCCTCCTCCTGCTCCTCCTCCGCTGCTGCCGCCGTCTCCTCCCCGTCCTCTGGGCTGCCGTCGTGGTGGTGCTCGCCGTGTCCGCCGGGTGCTCCGTGTGGTGCCGCTGGCTGAGTCTGCGTTGTTGTGCGTAGTGCTGCTGGTCGCCGTCGTAGCGGTTCTGGTGGCGCTGCGGCTAGCTGCTGTCGCTGTGCTCGTTGTGGTGTTGGTCGTTGGGCGTTGGCTGTGGCGGCGTGCGGTGCTGCTGGTCGCCGGCGCGGTGCACCTCGTCGTGGCCGGCGCGGTGCTCGCCGCCGTGGCGTTGGTGGCCCCTGTCGTTCTGCTGGTGGTCTCTGTGGTGCCGCTCTCCGGGCTGGCGTTGCTGCTCGTGGCGCAAGGCCGGGGCCGACGTGCTCCCCGCGCAGGCTGGCTCGCGCCATTTCTTTGTCTGCCTCTGGCCTTCTGTGTGGTCTCTGCGGTGGCTGGCCGTAGCGCGTCCGCCAGCCGGTGGGCGAGAGCTGGGCGCGGTGCTGCTCGCATGGCTGTGCGCTCCTCCCGTGGCTCTCTGCTGCCTCCTCCGCCTCCTCAGCTGCCTTGGCTGTTGGGGCATGCTGCGGCTGCGTCTGGCGGTGCTGTTGCGGCCGCGGTGGCGTCTGCTGCGGCTGTGGCGGCGCCCTCTCGCTCTCTTCAGCCTCCCGCGCCCTCCTCTGGAGCGCGGCCTGCAGACGGCGCGCCGCGAACCTGTCCGCCAGGAAGCTCTGCCGCTGCTGGAAGGCCTCCTCGCGCGCCACCAGTGCCCCATGCTCGGCCAGCGCCATCTCCCAGGCTGCCTTCGCCAGCCGCCGCGCGGCCCTCTGGCAGCGTCGGCGCGGGCCCCGGCGAGCGGAGGGTGGCCCGAGCGGCGCCCTGCCCTTCTCGCCAGCGCCTTGCCGCGTCTCCTGTCGTCGCTGCTGTGTCTCCTCTGCCTCTTCCTCCTCCCTCGCCTCCTCGTCCTCTGCCTCTTCGTCTCCCTTTGTCTTCCCGGGCTCCCTTGCCCCCTTCGGCCCTCTCGCTGCTGGCGGCCTCTGCCTGGTAAGCCGTCTAAGCCGCTGCTGCAGCTGCTGCTCCCGTCGCCTCTCCTGGCCTTCTCGCGCGCTCCTCTTGCGCCTGCGCTGCGCGATTGTCCAAAGGCCTGGAGGCGGCCCTGGGTCCTGCGGCAGCGCGCGCCAGCGGCCCGCCGTGGCCTGCCTCTCTCTGCGGGCTCTGCGGTTCCTGTGCGGCTTCCTCGTCATCTCGTCCTCCTTCTCCTCCTCAGCCTCCTCAGCCTCCTCAGCCTCCTCAGCCTCCTCAGCCTTGTCGTCTTCCTCGCGGCGCCTTGCCTCCTCTGCCTCGTGTGCCTCCTCGGGCGTTCCCTTGCCCCTCCTGCCACAAGCCTCCTCGTCTTCCTCTGGTCCCGCCTCTCTCCTGTCGCGCCCTCCGGTGCGTCTCTTTCCGCTCCACCTTGGGCTCCTGCTCCTCTCGTCGCGCCTGGCCCCCTCGTCGCGCCTGGCCCCCTCTGCCTCCTGAGCCTGCTTTGCGTCGCTCGGCTGCGCGGCCTCGTCCTGCGCTTCGGCCCGGCGTGTGGTCGGCTTCTGCAGCGCCGCCTCCGCCTCTTGCTGCTCGTGCTTCGATCGCCTCCCTTCGCCCTGGGCACCCCTTGTGCCCCTGGCGTCGGCGCAGAAGCCCGAGCCCCCCTGGCGAAGGCGCCATGCCGGCGCGCGCGCGCGAGCCGCGAGCCTCGGACCTTGAGCCTCGGAAGCGTGGTTGGGATTCCATGCTTCCAACATGTCCTCGGATGATCTCTTGACCCGTCGTGGAGCCCTCTTGGCACATCTTCGGCTGCCTTGGAGGCACTGAGACTAGCCCCAAGTGTGCAAAGACCCCAAGAGGGATCGAGAGACCCCAAAGAGACCCAAGGGGGGGAACTTGAACTACTAACATGTCGAGCCTCCCGCCCCAAGCTGGCTTCCGAGATCGCCAGGACGCCCCCAACAAGCGCCCTAAAACAAGCCTCCGAGAAGCGCCCCGAGAGACCCCAAGAGACAAGTAAGAGGCCTTTGGTCCACAACCCAGGCGCTGTATCGGGTCTGGCCAAAAGCTGCTGGATCTTCAACACTCCGTGACCTCTGTTTCCCGATTGATATCGAGTTTCTGTGAGTATTCCACATGGATGGAATGGGAGAAATGGGCGCCAGAGCCCGAATAAATGAACGCAATGCCGCATTGTATTCAACGACGGCCGTCGACACGTCTGCGCAACTCTTTCGCATGTGAATAGTGCTCCCTCGCGCGGGCAAGAGTACTTGCTTTTTCAACAACACAGACAGAAGTGTACCGCAACAGCTGTTTTTTTTACAAGAGTGTGGTCGGATCCCAGCCTGAAGGTTGTAAGCCTCGAGCAAGCACGAACACCATAATGCCCAAACGGTATAGACATCACAACGCGATTTCATCGAATTGTGCAAAGGCTCAGTCCTACAAAATGCGCAGTGGTGCAAGCCCTACATGTCAGGGTGGACGGGGGTTGACAGAGAGGTGCCCCCTAATTACACATGTGATGCGAAGAACGAAAGGTAATACACATGCCAGAAAGCCCAAGCAGAATCCACGAATGTCAACGGGCACATCTGCTCGCTCATGCACTGGACGAGCACCATCGTAGGTTTTCTTGCTGTGTATGGCGATTGTGTCAGCAGCCACCCTGCTCTGAAACGGTTCCCACGCCTCTGTAGAGAACTGCACTCCGCTGTCGCGAACTCCCCTCGGGCGGCCTCTCGCGTGCCCTCCGCTGCCCCTCAACTTCCCTTGGTCAGCCCTGTGACCGACTGTCCCACGCCCTAATGCCTGCCCACAGCTGCCGGTGATTTTTTTCGGCCGACCCTGCCCCGACGGCCCCTTGCCCTGGTGATCGCCATCCGCTGCTGCCGATTTCCAGCGGCGCGCTCTGTCCCTGATTGTCTCTGGCCCTGGATCTCGCCCTCCGCTGCCAACGATTTTCTTCCACCAGCCCCGTCCCTGGCCTGCTGCTGGTCTTCCGCTGCCGCCGGTGTCCTTCGGGCGTCCTTGTCCCTTAATTACTGCCCCTGGCCCTGGTGAAAGACGAAGCCAAGATGAGAGTAACATCGAATAAGGCTAGACCGAGAATCCCTGAAATCTGGCGACTCTGGAGGATGTCTCGGGCGCCGCTGCCTTCTCAGAGCGTTCCGAACGCTCTGGAGCTGATTCATCCTCGTCCTAGCCCCGTCCGATCGGGGCCAACCAAAGGGCCAAGGGGGGGGGGGACCCTGAGGGCGGGGGTGAGTTCGATCCGCTGGTGCATCGAATCTCCGAAAAACGATGCCCCCCGCGCGGCCCGATTGTCGACACCCCTCGGGTTCCGGCGGCGGCCGGAGACCTCGTCTTGCATAGTTTCTCTGCGGTTCCATGCGCCAGCGGACCGAACTCCCCCCTCCCCCCTTTGGGCCTCCCCCTCCTTTGCGAGGTCCCGATCCGCTGGTGCTCGTGCTCCGCCGATCCCTCAACGGGCTCTGTCGCCGCGTGCCCCCCCAACCCTTGGTGCTTCCCCTGCGCCGCCGCCAGCTCTCTTCGACCAGCCCTGTCCGGCGGCAGCGGCAGGGGCGGACCGCCCAAGGGGAAGCACCACACCGAAAGGGCCCAGGGACGCACAGATAAATAAACACCCATCTCACGATCTACATCTACCGTACCACCCCGCAATTACGGATAAGAGTGAGGGGCCGCGAGGCTCTGAAGAAGCCCGCCGCAGGCGCGGACTTTTCAAGCTATCAAGCGAGCCCGCCGCAAACGCCGATTTTTTTGTTAAAGCAATGTGGGTGGGTCACGGGTTGGGTTGCAGGTGGGTCGCGGGTGGGTCGCGGGCCGGGTCGCGGGTGGGTCGCGGGTGGGTCGCGGGTGGGTCGCAGGTGGGTCGCAGGGTGGGTCGCAGGGTGGGTCGCGGGCGGGTCGCGGGCCGGGTCGCGGGGTGGGTCGCGGGTGGGTCGCGGGATGGGTCGCGGGTGGGTCGCGGATGGGACGACGACAACAAACAATAACAACAACGCAACAAGCAGAATCCTCACCACGGATCCTCACTTTAGCCACGCACCCAGGGACAATGAATGACCGTTCGGCCCCATCACTGGGCCCCTCACTCTGACACACACACACACACACATATATATATATATATATATATATATAGATGTGTATCTATAGTACCATCTCTTCTGGGTTTTCGTCTCCCCCCCCATCCCATGTTTTGCCATTTTTTATGGGAGTCGACGATTACTTGTGTATGTGTTTCTTCTTCCAACCCTGAGCGCTACATGTATCCAGGGGCCCCGACCATCGCCAGTGTCTTCGACGAGGCTCCGCCAATTCTACCTCCGCTGGCCTGGCCCCGACCGCCCCGAGCACTGTCTCCGACCGGTCCAGCGCATGCGTCCCGCCGCCGCCCGACGTCCTTCAACGCGGGCCCCGTTTTAGCACGGTGACGGCATTGGATAAGGAACCCTTGGGTAGGGAATTCAGGGCCTGAAAGCTGGCGGAACACTAATTACAGGTCTGACCATGGATATTACCGCCGCCCTCATGAGACAAGGATCATCGAGGGTCTGAGGCCCCCTCGGCGGAATCCTTAACGAACGGCCCCACCGTACCGCCCCTGGCTGGGCCGTGCCCTCCTGCCAGCGCGAAACTGTTTTACGGTGCCCACGCGGTGCCCTCGTTTCGCCACTGTGGAGACAAGGAGGGTGAAGAGTAATACTGGATGCATCTCATAACCCAGGGCGCTCGTGCTACGGTCAAAGCCCGCCGGCAGGATGGACAAGGATGCAAAGCACCTGGGCCCCGCCAGGATGCCAGGGTACCCCTGGACTAAGGTAGCAGAAAGCGTGCAATAGATGCCCTGCATCGAGCGATGTAAAGGTGCCTTGCTTCAGAAACTCGTCCTTAAGGCCCGTGTTTCATGTACGTTTGGAAGGAGTATTCAGCTCAGTGGACAGTGAAACTCGCTCCAGAACGGAAGCGGCAAGTCAGCTGCATTCCCTCAGTGGCGGGGAATATAACATACATCTCCTCTGTGCTGCCACCATAATTTGGCAGAAACTGGCGGGAGCGGCTGGTTACTGTTACAGACAATTGCAGACATGATGTAGCGCACTGCCAGGCAGTACCCTTATACAGTGCAACATGCTTGCACGAGAGCATAGAAACTCACGTGCAAAGTTAAATTCCGTAAACAGCGTAATCCCTCTGTGGGGCCGCCAAGCAAGGCCAAATTACAGCTGAGTAAGCATACGTGTCAACACGGGATGTTGATCCTTCTGTTTCTTGCCGAACATGCGCGTGTATTCTCGAGCGCGAGCCACACAATAATCGACTATGCACTACCACTATTCCCGTGACAAAGCAAAAACTTAGTTGCACGCCGACGAGTGAACCAATGTAGTGTATGCACGAATGTCTGCGATTCCCGCCAGTCAAAGGGCCAACCAAATGGAGCTGCACAAGTGGGAAACTGGAATGGAGGCTGCACGATTAACGAACACGGACACTGTCTACGATACTTGAGTTTGAAGCAAGCATGGACCAGGACGACAGCAAAAGCACAACGCTGTGTGGATGCCGCCAAGAGGGCAACAGGCGCATGTTGGCCAGACGACGCCTTATCATGATGGTACGGTTGAGCAAGATAATCACACAAGAGAGCGCACGTACGAGAAGCATACAGAGGACAAGATGGACATTGTGCCAAGGATTGCACGTATCATGGACGTTGTCAGACGGATATATGCGAACCTACGTCCAAAAAATGGCGCCCTGTATGCATGCAGCTAACAATTCGCCACCGTGCACCACTGGCACGTTGAGGCGTGGTCGAATGCGAAGTGCTGCCCACTAGGGTTTATGTAACTCTTCTAGCCCCCCTTCTGCATCACAGTTCCCCACACGCGTGGCTCCCAGGGCTGCATTGGGCTCCCGCGGGGCCTCCACGGCTCCCAAGACTACCCAGGAAGGCCACCAAGGCGGCCGAAATGACCCAACACTGGCTCAAGACCTATTGGCCCAACATTGATGTAAGCCTTTGGCCAAGATGGCCCAACACCATATGCAATATACATTCGTTATGTGTATATCCACGCAAACGTGTAGGCACAATTGTGTGCGTGTGTACATAAATATATGTATATGTGTATATTATATATACACACGCACATATTACAGACATGTGTATCCGCCACCGTGCTCTGGAACACAAGCTTCCGAGATCCCTGCAACTACAACCAAAAAGTGCGCGAAGGGGCCCACAGCCCAGAGGTCTGGGGGCTCCTGGGCGCTCCCAAATGCTCCTGGGGGGTTCCTCGCGTGACCTTTTTCAGCAGCCAAGGGCGCGTTGTTCGGGACATGCGTGTCCAGCGTGGCCGAATATGTCCCCGAGGACTGTGCTGGAGCCCTCTTGGGTGCATCCTGGGCTGCCTTGGAGGCCCTGGAGAACGACCAAAGAGGCCGAAGTAGTACACATTCATTGGCTTGGTGTGGTTTCAACATGATCGCCTCTTTTGGTCTCTAGAGCGTTCAAGGCGGCCCAGAAGGCGCCCAAGATCGTTTCACAGCGGCCCACGAATCTCCGAGAGGGGCCCGACAAGCTCCAAAGACAGTCCCAAGAGAGGCCCAAGAGGGGGAACACGAACTGACATTTTGAGCCCTCCGCCCCAAGATGGCCCCAAGATGACACCAGAGGCTCCCGAGATGCCCCCGAGAAGATCTCAAAAGCCTCCAAGAGGCACACATCAGGCCCCAAGAAGCCCCCGAGAGGCTTCCGAGACCCCCGAAACAGCCCCCAAACCGCCTCCTAGAGGCGTCCGAAATCGTTACAAGCGTCCAAGGGGCCTCTGGCCGACAACCCAAGCACGGTGGCAGGATGGGCCGAAGGCCACCACCGCTATATCTACAACACACATCCACGCATCTCGATATATATATATATATATATATATATATATATATACAAATATATACAACTATATATACAAACGTGTACACATACATATATACATATATACACACACATATATATATACTAGAACCACGCGCGCGCTTCGCGCGCGCTTAGGTTCTGTCGAGTCACAGACCCAGGAATCGTTGCGAGAAGAAATTGGTGACGCGAAGCGTCTTGGGGGCGCCCTTGGACGTCTGGGGTCTCCTGGGGCCTCTTGAGGGGCCTCCTTGGGGCCTCCTGGCGGCCTCTTGGGGCGGAAGGCTCGAGCTTGCGGTTCGTGGTCCCCCTCTGGGCCCCCTCTTGGGCCCGTCTTGGGGCCCTCTTGGGCCATCTTGGGCGCCTCTTGGGCCGTCTTGGGGCCCTCTTGGGCTGTCCTGGGGCCCTCTTGGAAGCTTCTTGGGCCGTCTTGGGGCGGTCTTGGGCGCCTCTTGGGCCGTCCTGTAACGTCGGAAAACCCAAAAGACAACTTTGTTGAAAAAATGTACGTTTTACGAAGGGAATGGGCCAATTTTTGCGTCTAGGGGCCCTCTTGGGACGCATGTTGGAAGCTTCTTGGGGCCTCTTGGGGGCGTCCTTGGACGTCTGGGGTCTCCTGGGGCCTCTTGAGGGGCCTCCTGGGGGCCTCCTGGCGGCCTCTTGGGGCGGAAGGCTCGAGCTTGCGGTTCGTGGTCCCCCTCTGGGCCCCCTCTTGGGCCCGTCTTGGGGCCCTCTTGGGCCATCTTGGGCGCCTCTTGGGCCGTCTTGGGGCCCTCTTGGGCTGTCCTGGGGCCCTCTGGAAGCTTCTTGGGCCGTCTTGGGGCGGTCTTGGGCGCCTCTTGGGCCGTCCTGTAACGTCGGAGAGCCCAAAAGGCGACTTTGTTAATAATGTACGTTTTACGTAGGGAATGGGCCAATTCTTGCGTCTAGGGGCCCCCTTGGGACGCATGTTGGAGGCTTCTTGGAGCCTCTTGGGGGCGTCCTTGGACGGCTGGGGTCTCCTGGGGCCTCTTGAGGGGCCTCCTGGGGGCCTCCTGGCGGCCTCTTGGGGCGGAAGGCTCGAGCTTGCGGTTCGTGGTCCCCCTCTGGGCCCCCTCTTGGGCCCGTCTTGGGGCCCTCTTGGGCCATCTTGGGCGCCTCTTGGGCCGTCTTGGGGCCCTCTTGGGCTGTCCTGGGGCCCTCTTGGGAAGCTTCTTGGGCCGTCTTGGGGCGGTCTTGGGCGCCTCTTGGGCCGTCCTGTAACGTCGGAAAGCCCAAAAGACAACTTTGTTGAAAATGTACGTTTTACGAAGGGAATGGGCCAATTTTTGCGTCTAGGGGCCCTCTTGGGACGCATGTTGGAGGCTTCTTGGGGCCTCTTGGGGGCGTCCTTGGACGTCTGGAGGCCATCTTCAGCATCTCGGAGCCCTCTTGGAGGCCTCTTGGAAGTTTCTTGGGCCGTCTTGGGCGTTTCTTGGGCCGTCTTGTCTGACTGGGGAGGCCTCCGGCAAGCCCCGACGAGCCTCCGGGCCCCCCGGGGTGCACATTTGCGGTCGGGGTCCCGGCCCCGGGCCCCCGGACCCGGTGCGCCGTTATATGTATATATGACTCACAACACCAAACTGTCGAAATTTCCAAAAGGTGTCAGATCTGAACGAAAGCCAGAGAGGAACCTAGACGGTGCTCGCCCGATCTGGGCGGTTTTTCTGTCGGCGCCGCTCACGTGGCTGTGAGCGGCCCAGCATGGAAATGGTGGGCCCACAACCCAGCCACGATACCACAATTCCGCCTGACAATGTCAGGGCGCCCGGATGTCCGGGCGCCCTGGGCGTCCGGGCGGCCCGGGCGGCTCGGGCGTCCGGGCGTCCAGGCGCCCGGGCGCCGTCCGGGCCTCCCTGCGTCCGGGCGTCCGGGGCGCCCAGGCGGCCGCGGCGTCCGGGCGCTCCAGGCGTCGGGGCGCCCGGGCGGCCCGGGCGTCCGGGCGGCTGGGCGCCCGGGCGCCCAGGCTGCCCGGCGTCCGGGCGCCCGGGCGCCGACGTCTGGGCGCCCCGCGTCTGGGCGCTCCTCTGTGAGCGCTCCCAGCCAGGCGTCCGGGCGCCCGGGCGCCGTCCGGGCATCGCGGCGTCCGGGCGTCTGGGGCGCCGGGGCGGCCCGGGCGTCCGGGCGGCTGGGTGCCCGGGCGTCCGGGCCGCCCGGGCGTCTGGGCGCCGGGCGCCACGGGCGCCCATGGGCTTCCCGGCGTCCGGGCGTCCGCGCGCCCGCCAGGACGCCGTCTTGCTCCCCAGGAGCTCAGTTAGACTAGGATTATAATTCTCCATTATCCTCTAATCAACATGATTTAAAGGATACGTATCCACTAATCAACATGATTTAGAGGATAATTATCCTCTAACCAACATGATTTAGAGGATAACTATCCTCTAATTATCCTCTAATTTCAACATAATTATGACATAATTATCCTCTAATTATCTTCTAAGTATCATCATTATCTTACAATTTATCTTACTTCAATTAAGTGAGGTTCCCTCCTCCGCCTCCCCCCCTCCTCCGCCTCCTCCGCGTCCTCCCCCGTAACCATTTGGGCTCAATGTAGCTGTGCAGGCCCCCCATCGGGGGGCCCGCGGGGCCCGCGGGCCCGAGCCATGGCGAAGCTGATATGGGACTCGAGGGGCAACCTCTTGGACTGCGTGAAGGAGGGAAGCGTGCCCTTGCAAAGACACGGCCTTGCTCTTCAGCAGGGGCACGAGGCAGAGGAGTGCAGACGAGGCAAACGAGGGCAGCCCCATGCCCGCGTGGGCGCCGACGTCCAAGGCGAAGGCGCGGAGGCCACCGCCGACGCCAGCACCTTCGCCAGCACCTTCGGCAGCACCTTCGGCGCCAGCACCTTCGCCAGCACCTTCGGCAGCACCTTCGCCAGCACCTGCGCCAGCACCTGCACCAGCGCCGTCGGCAGCAGCACCTTCGCCAGCACCTTCGGCGCCAGCAGCGCCGTCGCCAGCAGCGCCGTCAGCAACCCTCGGCAGCATCAGGCCACGTGGGCCAGTGAGGCCAGCGGGGCTAGTGGCCGTCGCGGCGCCGATGCCGCCGCCGCTGCAGACGACCAGGGCCGTCGCGATGCAGCCCAGGGGGACGAAGAAGGAGTTGCAGCCGACGTCGAAAGCGCAGCCGAACGCGCCGAAGGCGCCGAAGATGCCCCCTCCGCCGCAGGCGGTAGAAGCGCGGGAGCGGCGGGAGATGGCGAAGCACGACCAGAACGCGCAGCACGACGCCAAGCCGCAGCACGACGAGAAGCAGCAGCACGACGTGAAGCAGCACGACGAGAAGCAGCAGCACGACGAGAAGCCGCGGGCCCTCGTCCAGCACGACGTGAAGCAGCGCGACGTGGCGCTGCCAGAAGAACCATCGTACTTCGGCGTGGTACTCGGCGTCAGTGAAGGTACAGACGGAGAACGAGAGTACTTGGTTGGCGGGCCTCCCCAAAGGGAAAGACCATCGTCACCTACGGAGCCGCCGCCAGCGAAGGCGGAGGAGGAAGAGAAGCAGCACGACGAGAAGAAGCAGCAGCACGACGAGAAGCCCTTGGTGGAGCCGATCGCGCAGCCGACCGTGGACCAGCCCTTGCTGGAGCAGCTGGAGGGGGCGGGCCTGAGCTGGGGCCTCAACCCGTTCGCGCACGCGCCGCCCCCAGAGGAGGCGGACAAGGAGAAGATGTTCGGCAAGATCGGGGTGAGGAGCACCGAGCGCGCGATCTACAGGGGGATGAAGCGCAAGTACGGCCAGCAGTGCGCAGATCTCCAGCAGGAGGCACGGCTTGGCACGGCTGGGCACTTGCAGATGCAGGCGATTCACTTGCAGAACAAGGAGAGGACGCTGAGCTTCGAGTACCAGCGGACGAGGGCCGCTCTAGTGCGAGTAGGAGGCGTTTCAATCGGACAAGTACCCCTGGGCAGCTCGGCATCATCGTCGGCAGCATCTTCGTCAGCGGCACCTTCGACAGCAGCACCGACGCCAGCAACGCCTTCGACAGCAGCACCTTCGGCGCCAGCGACGCCGTCGCCAGCGCCAGCGTCAGCAACCCTCGGCAGCATCACCGTCGCCAACAGGCCATGTAGGCCAGTGCTGCCAGTGGGGCTAGTCGCCAACAGGCCATGTAGGCCAGTGCTGCCAGTGGGGCCAGTGGCCGTCGCGGCGCCAGCGCCTTCGCCAGCAGCACCTTCGCCAGCAGCACCTTCGCCAGCAGCGCCGTTGGCAGCAGCACCGTCGGCAGCGGCACCGTCGGCACCAGCGTTGTCCAAGGCGGCCTCGTGGACAGGGCCCACGCCATTTACGCCTTCGACGACGGCGCCGTCCGATTGGCCGCCGCGGGCTGATGCGCCGATGCGGGCCGACGAGTTTGCGGACATAAGTGATCAGACGGCCGATCTCCTGCTGAGGTTCGTGGCGCTGACGGGCGTGAATCCCGCTGCGCCGTGGAGCGAGTCCGACGGGGGCAGTGCGGCGACGCCAGACCAGTGCGAGGTCGCCGCTTCAGACCCGTACCAGGTCGCCGAGCCCGAGCCCGACGCTTGAGGCAGGCCGGAGAAAAAACTTGAAACACAAACAAAGAAAAAACTCCACGAGCGTGGAGGTGCCATCAATGTCACAACCACCATCACCACCATCATCACCACCATCATCGTCATCATCGTCATCATCATCATCACCATCGTCATCATCATCATCATCAGCATCATCGTAATCACCATCATCACCATCATCATCACCATCGTTACCACTACGATCCATCGTCATCGTCCTCTCGCTTCCTCCTCATGCTCCGCCTCCTCTGTCTCTCCGCAGCCGCGTGACCCTCAGGCATTTTTGCCATTTTGGCAACTGGTGAGAGCGGCGGCCCGACGATGGCGTCAGCGCTGCGCCCGAGGCGCCCGCGACCTAGGGAGTCGCAGTTCGCCCACGCGACCCTCGCCGACAAGTGGGGCGCGAAGGCGGTCCTCAAGGACCCTGGCTTCGCGTGGGACGGCTCGGGGTACGGGAGCTCGCGGACGCAGGCCGTCGACGAGACGTCCACGTTGCCTTACGCCGAGGCTTTGAAGACCCTCCTCGAGGTTGCACCCTCGGGGTTTCCAGCGCAGAAGTGCTTGAAGGATACCTTCCAGGAGCTGGACACGAGGCACGGCATCCTCGCGTGCGATATGCGCTTCCAGGAGAGGGCGGCCAGCCTGGCAGCAGACGCCTGGCGGGCCATGGCGAAGCACCTCTACGACACAGCCCAGGCGGAGAAGGCTCTGAGCAACGAGGTGCTTCAGCAGCTGGTGAAGATGATCAGGCTCCCCATCTGCAGAAGATGATGGCGGTGCAGCTCTTGCCAGCGGCGGCTCCTTCGAGGACTCGCCGTCGTTCGCGGCTGAAGCTCCTTTGGCTCCGCGTTGACTCACCAGAGTGAATTGACGGCCTGGCAGATCTCGCTCTCCCAGTCCTCGCAAAAACCTGTTCGGCGGAGGCGTGACCTCACGGAGCGCGAGACCCCCTGCGGCCGCGCCGAGTGCGCCCCCGGCCCCCCCACTGGAAGGGGGAGGAGCTCTCGGGACACGGGCACCCACGCGAGAAGGTCAGCTGCCCTGGCCGCCGCCGCGGTCGCCACCCTTGCCCTTATTCGGGTCCGCGTCGCGTGCCGTCCGCGCCTGCGGCCTCTTCAACTCCTTAGCCTGTGTCTGAACCTTCCGCTGGAGATCCGCCGTCGAACTGCCACTGCCCGACTGCTGCGAAGCTCCCCGTGCAATCAATCGTTATTCTTTCAATTTCCGTCTCTCCTTCATGATCAAGTGCCCGCGATGAACTTATGATGATATGTGGTCCTGCAAAGCTGGGGCCGCCATGACGTGGCCCCGCGTCTCCCCAGACCCCACGTACAGGTGCTCCTCGTCGGCGCACTCGTCGCCCAGGCCGCTGGCCCCGCCAGTCAGTCGGTCCTTATGCCGCCGTTCTGACAGCTGAGCTCGCCGGCACAAGATCTCAAAGCACGCCAACTCTGTGATATTCAGCTGGTCGTAGACCACGGCTGTCTCGATCACTCGCATCACAAGTTCGTGGTCGCCGACGCCAGGATCCCCCCGGGCCAGGCGTGCCTCGTGCTTCCACTTCGTGCGCCTGGCCCGGGGGATCGCGTCCTGCTCCCGAATGAACTGGAGCACCCACTGCATGGTGCGAGGCCCCAGCACGGGCCACCCAGGCCAGGCGGTCTCCGTCATGGTGTCGGCCGCCGACCGGAAGTCCCGCTGCCGGTTCCCGTGGGCGTCCTTCTCGACCGGCAGCACGCGGGCGTCCAGCTCCGAGCTCCCGTCACGTCCGTGGCGGAGTCCACCTTCTTCAGCACCAGCAGCTCCGCCCCCCGCATCGCGAGGGCGTGCAGCTCGGCCACGAGGGCCCAGTCCACCGCCGAGCCGCTCAGCACCTTGTGCGTGGGGGTCGACTCCGAGGCCGCGAGCACCCGCCAGAAACACGGCTTCACGTCCCTGAGGTTGTCGAACTCGAGGGCGACCTCAGGCGGAATCGCTGTTGAATCCCCAGCTGCCGGACCCCCCGTTGGTAGTGCCTGCTTGCCTCGAAGGCGACGGGCGGCGGAGTGCCCCCCCGCCCGCTCGGCCACCGTCACGGCGTCTGAAAACTCCAAGGGGTTCCGGCATCCACTCGCTGCAGTACGTCTTGCTCGACACTCGGTAGATCTAGCCGCGCGCCTCCACGACGTCGCCCGTCGACCCGAAGACTGCGATCCCCGCGAGGAACGGCGAGTCCAGTAGGTGCGCGTAATGTCCCCGTCGGGAATGAGGCACATCCACGCTCGCTTCTCCTTCATCTGATCTGGTGTCGGATCCACTCCCAGATCCTGCTTCACGACGCCGGCGGCGGCCTCTGCGAGCAGGAGTCGGATCTGCCAAGGGTCGCCCACGGACCACAGGATGGCCACCCGCACTCCGCGCCTCAAGACGGCGCTCGCAGACATGACTGGTGCAGGTGGCGCAGCAGCTCCTGCAAGCGAAACCGACCAGCAGCCCGACAGAGAGCAGCAGCACGCCCAGGGGGCCCAGGCCGCCGAAGACGCGGCCCACGAGCACACAGTCGGGCGCTGTCCCCAGGTGCTCCACTATCGCCGGCACCGACGCGAGAGCGAACTCCGCAGCCCGCGAACTGATGAAGCCCGCGCCGCGGCCGAAAACACTCAAGACGTTGGAAAAAATGCACGGCCGCCTGAAAAGAGCTTGAGCGGAAATGGATGCGGAGTGAACTCCGTCCCCCTGAATTCCAGACGCTCTTGCTTCACACGGACTGGCTGGACTCTGGGGGGCTCCATTTAGCGGCCAGCGGGAGCACACAACACAGTTTAGAAACTTCAGCCTATAAACATACATACATACATACATACATACATCCATCCATACATACAGCCAAACCAACACATACACATGACATGACATGGTATGACATGACATGGCATGACATGACCTGCCATGGCATGACATTACATTACGTGACATTACGTTACACCACATCACATGACATTACGTTACATTACATTACAACACATCTCATTCCATGACACTACATTTACATTACATTACATTACATTCCAATACCTTACATTACATTACATTACATTACATTACATTACATTATGCTCCATTCCATTCCATTACATTACATTACATTACATTACAGTCCATTGCATCACATCACACCACACCACATTATCACATCACATCACAACACATCACATTACACATATACATGCGTACATACATACATATACGCAAGACTGCGTTGGCACTTCGCGCCGTACACTTTGGTCATTCAGGTTTGACATGCAGGCAATAATGCAGTGAGGTACAACGGAACATTTAACGACAACACGTTGTTGCCTTTTTCTGGCATCGTCGTTGTAATAATGTTATTCGTTATCATTCCCTCATGTTT